>VZRX01022837.1:9661-39634 GCA_013398075.1 Notiomystis cincta
GGGTCCGTGTGTCCCACCGTGTCCGTGTGTCCCCCCGTGTCCTGTGTCCGTGTGTCCCACCCCGTGTCCTGTGTCCCTGTGTCCCCCGGGGGTCCCTGTCCCCCCCCGTGTCCTGTATCCCTGTGTCCCCCGGGGGTCCCTGTCCCCCCTGTGTCCTGTGTCCCTGTATCCCCCGGGGTGTCTGTGTCCCCCCGGGATGCTCTGTCGGTGTGGTCCCGGGAGGTTGCTGGCCCTGTGCCCCCCAGGACCCTGTGTCCCCGTGTCACCCAGGGGTGTCCTGTACCGCCCCGTGGGTGTCTCTGTCCCTGTGTACTCCCAGTGTCCTGTCCCCAGGTGCCCACGGCTGTCCCGTGTCCGTGTAACCCCTTTGGGTGTCCAGGTCTTTGTGGACTGCCCTGGGGTGGCCCTGTCCTCATGTACCCCCTGAGTGCTCCTGTCCCCATGGATTCCCTGGGGACTCTCTCTGCTCTTGTGGACCCCTGGAGTTGTTCCTGTCCCCATGGATGTCCCTTGCAGTCCCAGCCCACACGGGCCACGAGCACCTCCCAAACCTTCTCTAGAAAGTCCTGTTTCCCACTGGGCTTTTCCTGCTGCCCTGCAAACACCAGGGAACCCCTGGTGCTCCCATCCCCGTCAGGGCTGGACTCTGCCTGGGTGCCCCATATCACGTTCAAACAAACCCTCATTACTCCGAGCTTTGGTGTCTCAATTAAACCCAAATTAAACCCCACAGCGAGCCAGAGCCTGGCTCAGCCCCGTGGCACATGGCCTCCCTCATCCTCTTCCTGGCAGGGTGGGCAAGCCGGCCTTGAAATTAAGTAAATACCAATGGAGGAGTTGAAAAATAGGTTACCTTGTAATTGATTTTTTTTTTTTTGCCTGCAGCTAAAGAAAAATCAGCCTCCCTGCTATCTTGTGCAGTGTGTTTGAGAAGGCACTGGGGTGTGTAGTAGCTGAAGGGGTGGCATGACAGCTCCTTGGCCCAGCCTTTCCCACTGCCTCCCTTCTGAGACTGGCTCTTTTTTGTCCCTTTCCCCAGCCTTTAAACTCCAGGCGCTGCCAGGGAAGCCTAAAGCTCTGACAGCTCGGAGGAGCCAAGAACAGGACTCCTGGCAGAGTGATGTGGCCCTGATCCCGTGCCAGGAGCCGTGGGAGAGCCCTTCTCTGAGGGAGCCCCAGGCTCGTGGGGTGCCAGTTTATCAGCCTGTCCTGTGCTGCTGTGCCACTGGCTCTGTGCCAGCCAGAGCTGCTGCAGCCACCGTGGGCAGCAGAGCCTGTCAGGATGGGGGTGGTGCAGGGCAGGGCACCCCAAAGCAGGTCCCCAGGCAGTTGGAGGGCTCATCCTCCCCGGTGTCCTTTGTGCCCCCAGCCCAGGCTCTCCTCCCTGGTGGTGCAGAGCTCCTGATGCAGCAAAACATGAGAGGTTGATTTATGAAGCGCATTAGTATCACTTTTTTTCCTCTTTTCCATAACGAGGCATTGGTATGGCGGTGTCTGTGTGCTGCCCTCCCTTCTTCCCAGTGGTGCCCAAGTTTTGGTTTTATTTTCCCAGGGAGAAGAGACCTCCAGCTCACCCATCCCTGCTGCATTCTGCGGGTGTGGGGACCCTGCACATCCCCTCTCAGGGGCTGTGGCTCCAGAGGCTGTGGGTGCTGATTGTCAGCACCCCATGGCTGGGAGTGGGATCCCTGCAAAGGGCAGTTTGGGACACCCTGAAAGCCTGTCCAAGCCCCTGGAGTGGTGGTCTCCCCTAGCAGGAGGGGGTCTCAGTCTCCACTAACCCTGTCCCCAGTGTGGGTCCCACTTCTGGCCTCACAGGGTGCTGGGATCCGCTGTGGGTGCTCACCAGCATCCCCCTAAAATCGGAGAAAACCCACATTTCAGCAAAGACCTACCTCATGCCACCTCCCCCTTCACCCACTGCCGAGCCCCAGAGCAATTCATCCTCCCAACTACTCCAAGAAGCAATAAAACCGATAGGTCACTTCTCTTTTTTTTTCCCCCCTCTCAGCAGTAATTAATGGTTTAATTAACACTCACGACATCCAATTCCCATCGCTCCGCACGAGCAGCCTGCGCTGCCGGGGCCTCGCAGCGAACTCTCCGGTCCGCGGGGGCGGAAAGGGTTAGCCGGGAGCTGGTGGGAGCCGCGGGCTGGAGGCCGCCCATCTGGCCCGGATTTCTCCCGAAGCTGGAAAGTTCTCCTCCTCCCGAGCAGCAGCGGCACATCCAACACGTTCCACAGCCTGCTCTGCTGCTGCACGGGCTTGTTTGCCGTGCGGGGGCTCTCGCAGCCGAGGCAGAGCCCGGGCGCCATCGGCACTCGCAGTATCTACCCCGAACGATTTTCCAGTGTTTTAACACCAATCCCCGGGAAATTTTAGCTGTCCCAAGGAGAATAGCTGCTTGTAACCGGTTGCTAATTACAAGTATGAATGTCAATTAATTCATTTAGCTAATTATCCACTCTCTGAGCATCATGCACCAAAGAACTGTAAAAGACGGGCATATGGTGATGGATCAGAAGGAAGGAGCTGGTGCCGGCGAGCGCTCGCTGGGCGGCCGGGGCGGAGGGATGCAGGCAGCCCGAGAGCTCGGGAATTACAACATTATGCTAATTGGGCCTGGAAAACATCAACCCTCTCCTTGCGACTTTTGTTTGGAGGCTCGAGCGTGGGTCAAGCATCTGAAGTGTTTCTAATTGTGCTGTTCCCTCTGACTCTGGCGAGTGGGAAGAATCGTTTTCCCTGCACGGAACAAACCTTTTGATACTAATCTCTGGCTGCAGAAACAAACAGTCCTAAGGAGGGAGAGAGAGATCCCTGAAGAGCTTCCTGGCCAGAGGCCTCCGTGCTAAAGGTGGGGAGATGTTCTGGAGGACACTCGCTGCAATCTGGTTTGCAGGGCACCTGGGCTGCTGCAAACAGATAGAAAATCATAATGGTGAGAAATACCCTATTTGCTGTCCCAAAAGAGAATGCTCTAAAGGAAAGGTTGTTTTCTGAAATGATGGAATTTAATCGAGTGTGCAAGGACACCTGCAAGACATGGAAGGGGTTGTGCAGGGCGGAAGGGCCTCCCTGTTCCTGCTCTCGGAATGAAGAATTGCAGATTTTATCTAAGTAGCTGAGCAGTGAATGCTCAGCGGGGTTAAAGTCCTCAGGCAACAATCTTCTTCCAGAGAGAATCTCCATCACCATAATCGGATCAATCACCTGGTGCAATGCAGTGCTGCTTCCTCCCTCCCCCAAAGGCTCCAAACCCCCTCAGGGGGTCATCACCCTGAGCTGGCCCCCAGCTCCATCCCTGCCCAGCCCAACCCTTGCAGAGGTATCCAGGTGTTCCCTCTCCCCTGTGCCTGGGTTCTAGGGTTTTCATGAACATTTTCCACATCCAGCCTAAAATTTAGGTGTCTGAGGCAGGGGCTTTTGCTCTGTTCCAGTGCTTTGTAATTCTTATTTACCAAAAAAATGAATGGGGCCTTATTTCCTGTTCAAATGGCTTAATTATTTCTCTACTGGCTTTCCAGTAGCAATACTTGTGCAGCCCGCGCCTGCAAAAGCTTTGATCAAACTCTTGTAGGTTGATTACCAAGATTCACTTGTAAAAGTGTGTAAATCAAATACAAATAGAACGACATCGCCACTAAACCCAATAGTCATTAACGCGGTGACACGGCAATTTGCATTTTATTTCCTTGTTTGAAAAAATAAAGGGTTTTCGTGACAAGCCCTGTCAGCGGAACTTCAAAGGCAGCAGGGCCAGGGAGCAGCTGTGTGGATTGGGTTGGCTTTGGAGAAGTTTGCCGAGGCTTTTCCGGACAGTGAGCTTGGTGTCGGCACCTGCGGCTCTGGGGGAAATACTGGTATTTTCAGGCAAGTTCAACTGAGTGCCCCTTGCTGAGGTGACGGGGGGAGAAGAGGACGATGAGAGGGCTGGGGAGGGCCCTCAGCCCGGGAGCTGCTCCCTGCGGAGGGTGAAGGAAGCAGCGGCGCCTCGCTCCGCGGGGCCGCGGGCAGCGCGCCGCTGCCTCCCGCCGCTCCGCCTGGCTCTGCGGCCAGCCCGGCCTTCCCTCCCGCAGCCAGAGCCAACCTCCCGAGCGCCGGCCATTTTCCAGGCGAGCGCAGATCTGCCAAGCGCTACCTTAAGAAAAGTTATGCATGACCGTATTTAAGGAAGCGGGAGGGGGTGTGCGCTGGCCCCGTCCCAGGGCTCCGCGCCAGCCCGGCCTCGACGCCCGCGCCCGCAGGTGTCCGGACGCTTCTCCTCCGAGCCAGCCGTCGCCTCAACACCTCCCGCAAATGCTCAGCTTCTTCTGGCTGAGGTGAGGGCTGGGGGGAGCTGGGGACGATGGGGACAAGGGGGGGGAACCCCAGGGCTGTGCGAGCGGGAGCTGCTGCGGAGGTTCCAGTGCCGGCGGTGGAGCGGCGGCTTGTCCTGGTTTGCATCGGCGCTGGGCGGCTCTTCCGGGGGAAAGATGTGGGCTGGAAGCCCCTTTTGTCCCCCTGCTCGCCCGGGTGATGCTTTCCTGCCTTTGGGGTTTGCAGCGAGCTGTGCTGCTGCTCCATCGCGGTCGGCGCTGGCAACTTGTGCGTGGGGACGTGGCACCGTCCGGCTGCAGCGGGGACAGCGGGCGAGAGCCGGGAGCATCAAACTGCCCCGGGTCTTTCTGGGTGTGACAGGAGGAGTGCTAGGGGGCTTCGGCCTGGATCAACTTCTTTTCACTTAAAAGCAGGGGCAGGTATTTGGGAAGCATGGGCACAGGGCCGCTGGGAATGGTGGAGGCATGGGGAGGGCAGGGGGATGTGCTGGGGCTGGCTGGGGCAGGGTGGGTGGCACGATGCCATGGTGGTCTCCACCCCAGTAGCCTCAAATGAGGTGGTCTTGGCCACAGTGACTACCAGGGTGGGGACCACCCCATCCCATGGTGTTCACCTGGGTGTTTTCCACTCCAGTGGTCCCAACCATGGTGACCCCCATTGTGGAGACCACACAGTTAAGACCACCAGGGTGTAGATCTTTGCACCAGCTTGGTCTCCACTATGGTGGTTTCCAGCTTGACTGTGGTGGTCTGAAACATGGATGTATTGATGTTATGGAAGTCTCCTCCCTGGGAACACCGTGGGTGGCAGGACAAAGGTGCCTGGGCTGGGCAGTGCTGGTGGGTGTCCCCACGTGTGTGAATTTTGGGCCTGGCAGTGTTTACAGCTGTACCAAGGTGACACGTGGCTCTGTTCTCCCCCTGCACTGGAGCCAGACCTTTGTCCCCTGGGACACTCCCTGGGGGACTTTGCCCCTGTGCCGGCAAAGCGGCACCAGCCATCCCTGGAGCCTGATGGGAGCTGCAGGGAGCACTTGGGCAGGGGTATAGATGGGGCTGTGGGCATGGCCAGTGCTGGGGATGCTTCACCCTGTGGTGGAGAGGGATCTGAGGATGCTGGAGGTGTCCCCGCTGTGCTCACCCCGAGCGAAGCTTTCCATGGGTGATGGTTGGAAAGCCATCAGCCCCTTGGAAGAGGAGTCATCCTGTGTCCTACTCTGGCCTTTGACTCTTGGTTTGCACTTTCCTGGCCCCATGCCTTGCTTTGCTCCATGAGCTCTAAGGAAACATGATGTGGTGTCCCAAAAATACCCCTTGTGGTGTTCTGGCCTTTCTCCTGGGCTGGCCACTGTCCTGAGATGCCACTGAGACCCAGTGCAGGGAGCTGCTGTGTTTCCTTACCGTGCTGTCACCTGGCAGCTCCGTCCCTCTTGTCCCAAGGGGCCACATCCCGAGCAGCAGCTCTCATCCTGGGGACGCTGCTCCATCCTGATGGGCGTGGGGTGATGGGGCTGAGTGTGCTGGACATCTCTGCTGCTGTTTGCACCAGGGCTTTGCTGCTGCTGGCAGTGGCACTGGCAGGCTGGGTCCCGGGGGATGGACAGCCCTCACTGCCCTGTCGAGATGGCAGAATTTCCCAAAGTAGGTCAGGTTAATTTTTTAACGCGTGCAGATTTGCTTGTTACCATGGATATTGCTCAATTATACACCAATAATCCGCCACGAGAACCTCATTGTCGCCGCTTTCCTCCCCACTGTCTCCCCCCTTTTTCCTTTTCGTACTTCCAGGGAGGGGTGAGGTCACGCTGAGGGGCTGGGCTGGCAGCAGGAGACAGAGCCAGGTGAGGGAAAATGGGAATTAGGCATCTGAGAGGGGGCAGTGGGTGGTGAGTGAGCTCTGAGGGCAGGTGAGGGTGGCTCAAGGTGTGAGGCTGCCCTGCTCTGCCCACACCCCCCCAAAGCCCAGCACTTGGGACCCTGACCCCAGCTTCACCCTTGTCCCTGCCTCTCATGCACTGTCTTGGGGGTGGCTAAAGCAAACACCCTGCTTTCAGTGGGCTCAGGGATTTGGGGGAGCAACTGTTCTCCTGCATCTCTGCCCAGCATCATCCCAGGGGGCTGTGGGACCCACGAGGGTTTGCAATGGAGGTTCATGCACAGTGGTGGTCCCCTGGTGATTTCTAAAGAGGCCAGCACTGAATTGCACAGCAGAAACCGTTCCTGGAGCTTGAGGGTGCTTTGGTGCTGTGGGACACCCCTCTGCCAGGGTACAGGAGAGCTGTGGGGTGCTGTGGGGTCCCTGTCCTCAGTATTTGCAGGGTTGTTGATGTGTCTTCCTCTCTGTGTCTTCCCTGGTTTGCTCTGTGGGCTCCTTATGCCTTAGGCAGTACAGGAAGTGAGCGTGGCAGGAGGCAAGGAAAATATTCTGCTGGAAGGGGTTTTTTTTACTAATGCAAACTTTCTTTTTTTTTTTTTTTTTGGCTAGAAGTGGGTCACTCGAGGGGTGACAGAGTAAGAGCATCATCGCCTGGGTACTGCATCCCGTTGCCATGGTGACCCGAGGGCTGCATCAGTCAACAGCCTTAAAAATGTGACAGTTGAGTGAGGCTGAAGATTTTAATGAGGACAGACACTTGCTCGCTTGGTTTCGATAACAAACACCCCATAAACACCCAGGGGCTGAATGGTTCCGGGTCTCTGGAGCGCGGCCGGGTGCTCCCTTCCCCCGGGGTGGGAGCGGGGCTGGGGCTGCCTGGGAAGGAGCAAGGCGCTGATGCAAAGCAGACGGCTCTGCCCCTCCTGCTGACGCAGCCCAGGGGACAAGGTGACACCACTGCCGAGCCAGCAGCAGGTTTGGGTTTCCAAGGAATGCCCCCTGGGGCTGTGGGGTGTAACAGGACCGCCCTCAGCCGCTGCCACCGCCTCGGGTCTGCAAGTGGGCAGCAAATCCCCCTCCTTAAACAGGAGAAGAGCTCTTGCACCGGGTTCTTGCAGGGGCAGGTGAGCCATCAGGAAGCTCCCAAACCTCAATAACAAGCCTGGAGAGGTCATGGGGCTAGGGGAAAAGTCATGGGGCTGGGGAAGGCAAAACGCAGCGCTGCTGGGCAGGGGTGGGAGGCTGTGAGAGGCTCAGCGGTGCCGTTTGTGTCTGTAGGGGACCCGAGTGGCCTTGTTTTATACCAACCACACCATGTGCACTCTGTGTGATGCCCCAACTCCTGGTGGTGCAGGAGGCAAATCTACAGCTCCCTCTTTTTGAACCCCGTGCCAAAATCCATCAATCCCATGGGTTGCAAAAAGAGCTGCTGCCTCCAGCAGCCTGGCTGTACCTGCATGGGACAGGGATGTGTGCTGGCGAGCTGGGGGCGTGCCAAGCGCCTGGCAGTGTTGTGTTTAAAAGGAAACTGTAAATATAAAGCCTCTTCCACTTGTTTTTGCTGCAGCTCCCACACTGCCTTTCCTTGCAATGCCACCACAATGTCCAGCTGGGACACAGTCTCCGTGCACGTGGCCTGGGCGCCTGCAGGCACCCAAGGACACACGATGCCCTTGGGAATGCCAGGGCTTCACAGGCAGAGGAGCTGGAGAGGGGCAGGGCAGCATTGCTGGCATTGAGTGCTCCCCATTTGCTGCCCCCAGTACCACCCATGGCAGCCTCAGCCCTGCCTGCTGCCAAAAATATGCTCCTGGCTGTCTTGTGACTGCGGCGGTGTCACCGCTCCGGCCAGGGGAGCTTCAAGGCACAGTCCTCTGTCACATGGAGCAACACGGGAAGCTCTGACACAGCGTCACTGACTGAGGGGTTGGCCACGGCCCTGCAACCTGTGCTTGGTCCCCAAAATAGCCGGGACTCTTTCATCTGGGCTGGAGAGTGTGGACCCTGACCTCCATGGAATGGCAGGCATCTAGCCCGGGTCTGTCCGTCTCTGTTTCAGCTCTGAGAGCTCCCTGATAGGTGCTGGTGAGGGGTCAGTGGTGTGGGGAGGGACGTCAGCATGGGCTGTGGGGACAGGGTGTGACAACCCACCTCACTCTCTGCCTTGTCCCTGCTGGGAAACAGCCACCCCCTTCTCTGCCAGTCCTGCGTAACCAGAGCCACTCTTCTCCTTTCCAGGTGTCTCTTAAAAATGGTCAAGGGGAATATTATAGTCCCTGAAGAGATCTTGAGCTTCTGTTGCAATGGCCTCCAGGTACCCCTCGTGCTGTGCAACTAACCCGTGGCTCCCCGGTGTGCCGGCGGCTTCTAACCCAGGCTGTGCCAGGCACACACCACCCGTGCCAGGAGCTGCTGCCAGCCCTGCACCGGACCTGGCTGCATCCAACATGTCCCCTCCCCATCAGCATCCCCGCAGGGCCAGGGCTCGCAGCTTCTTCCCTAAAATTCAGAGCTGCCAAACGCCGGGAAAATGACCGGCGGGCTCGCGGGCCAGGCTGGCTGCTCGCTCTGCAGCGGGCGGCTTTGGAGCTCTTTGCATTGCTGGCTCGTACCCCGGAGCCTGCCGGCTTCCCAAAATAGCTCTGTGGTACGCGTGTAGGCGCCTCTGCACGCCGACAAACAGCCTGGGAGGTTCACGGAGGGGTTTGGAGGCCGCTGGAGGGGCTGTGGTGGCCGTGGGTCGCTGTCACTGGGGATGGGGGCCCTCTGCCACCGGCTCGGCTCGGCGCTCGCCGCCGTCTCTGCCGAGGCGAGGTTTGTGCCGTTCCCGGGATGTCGTGTACCAGTAGCTATGGAAACAGAGGTTAGACCCGTTGGAGAAAAATGCTATTCTGAGAGGCAGTGAGCTCAGGGTAGTCGGGAAGGCTTCGTTTTCAGCATAAACCCATCCTTAAAAGAATCTGGGCAAAGCAAAGGGCAGAGGAGCTGCTGCAGTGGGACTCGCGCAACAAGTGCTGCGAGCAGGAGCTGCGGCGGGAGCAGAAAGCGGAAGGAAGGGCTGTGACGAAGCCCAGACAGCTCCTCGTGTCTCCTCAGTTACTCACCAGGCTAACTGAGTTCACCCCTTGTGTAACACGACTCACTTGACATCTCTCCTCAGCTATTTTCCCTGCCAGCACCGCCTCAGCCTCCTCTCTCTCCCACCCTGCTTCCCACCGGGGCGCCGGGGGAGCTGCTCTGTGCCCAGCAAACGCACAAGCCAGCAAGGAACATATTTTACTGCCCAAACAGCCCCAAAATGAGGGTGCTTCTCCTCTGCTGCTTGTACCACATAGCTTCCAATGCTTCCTTTGGCACAGGGGGGATGTTGGTGGAAGGTGTGGAGTATCGTCCAGCCCCAGGAGAGCAAACCCACCCTGTGCTGCAGCACATCAAAAAAAATGAAGCTGTCAGGGAGAAAAATTCCTTCCCAAGGGAGCGATTGACTTTTTTGGGGGGGATTTGTGTGATATTTGGGAGGGAGCAGTGGGGTTAGGTGGTAAATGGCATGAAAACCTGGACTAATCCCCTATGGAGGATTTTTAAGAGGGATTTTTCCCCTTTTGGCTGCGGGCTCCTTGTCTTGGAGCTGCGGGCAAGGGCTCGGTGGGTTTTGGGGTGTGCAAGGCTGAGGTTCCCCAGGGCTGTTCTCTCAGAGGATTTACTTCCCGTTTGGGTAAAACAGCTCTTGTGCCCCACAGGGCTCGACCTCTGCGCCGCGTGCCCGGGAGCCAGGGGAGCGGGAGGAGGCGCCGGGGGCCATGGGGAGCCCCTCGGCCGCTCGCAACCCCACCGAGGTGCAGATGAGCCAGCTGGTGCTGCCCTGCCACACCAACCACCGCGGCGAGCTCAGCACCGGCCAGCTGCTCAAGTGGATCGACACGGCCGCCTGCCTCTCCGGTGAGCCGCCCTCTCCCTCTGGAGCCGTCATCCTGCTGGGCTGCCAGGGAAGGCAGCAGGCAGGATCCACAGGAGCCAGCTCCTCGGCAGCAGCCCTGGCAGTCCAGCACGGTGCCTCGGAGTGACGCCAGCCGGGGACCCACGTCATGCTGTTTTGCTGAGTAATTAGAGAGCAAACAGGAGCAGGGCAAGAAGGGGAGGAGACGTGCACTGCAGCATGCGTGCTGGCTTGGGGACGGATCAAAATCCATGCCTGCTTCATCTGTAACACTGCCTGTATCCTAGCCTGGTGTGCAGGGCATGGGGGTTGCAGGCTGGTGGCATCCCTGGCATCCCAGCAGCAGCTGGAGTGGGCTGAGCTCCTCTGCTCAGCTGGAAGCAATGGAGCTCACCAGCTCAGCCAAGAACAGGGAGGTTATGACAGGGAAACGGGTGCAATTCTGCACTTGGATGAGGTTCCCACAGCAGTTTTGCAGTCTGAGGTTCCTGGAGTCCCAAGGGAAAGCCACACTGGGAGAGTGGCTTTGGAATATTTGCTGTGTATGGGGAGATGGAATGAGCTGCTGGTGCATCCCCACAGCTGCAGACTCATGGAGGGAAGGCAAACACCAGCACACCCTCCAGCCCTTTAAACCTCTGCAAACCCGTGCTGCTGTGGGAGGAGAACCCCCAAATCCCACCCTGGCCCCCTGCAAACACAGCAATGGGAGTGAGCAGGGAAAGGACTCTGGCTGGGTGTCGCCAGCCTGGGCCAGAGGAGCCTCGTGCCCCTCGCACCCTGGGCACATTGCTGCAGGCTGCTGATGCGGTTTGTTTTCCTTTCCAGCCGAGAGACACGCGGGCTGCCCGTGCGTCACAGCTTCCATGGACGATATCTATTTTGAGCACACCATCAGGTAAATACTCGCGCAGCGGCGGGGCAGGCGCGGGCACACGCAGGGTTTGTCCCGTCTGCCGGCCGCAACGTGGGCAGGGCTGGGGCTGGGGCAGGGAGCGGCGTGCCTGGGACAGGAGGAGGCGTGGTGGCAGTGCCAGGCTCCCCGGGCAGCCGGGGGCCGAGGCTCTGTCTCCGCCGAGGGCTGCGGGCGGAGTGTCTGCGCTGATTTATCCGCTGTCTGCTCGCTGGGGAGCTCCTGCTGGGTTGGCTTCCCGGTATTTCCCCCAGCGCCAGCTCCTCCCCGGCTTTGTTCAGGAAACAGCTCTGATTTAGTGCTCTGGAAAACTCAAGTATCGCAAATCGTGCCTCTGTCGCAGCCGTGTGGGTGGCTGAGGCGCGGTGGGGCTCACCCACCCAGCGGGTGCTGGGGGAGGTGGGACCTCCTGGCTTTGTGAGATGCATCAGGCACTGCTCGGCCAAAATCTCATCCCAGGCTGGCCCTGGCATCCCCTGGTGCTGCCCCACAGAGGTGTCCCTTCTGACTCACACAACCCTTGGGATGCTGTGTGTCAGGGAACTATGACCTGACCTGAGGGTGTGACCAGAGGGAATGAAAACCCTCATCCTTGGAAGGCTCCCAGTATGGAGACCATTCCCACCCAGCATTCCTGAAGTAGTCTCCTCCTCCTGTTTTCCCAGTAAGCCCAGGTACTGCCACCCACCTTTACTCGTCTCTCAGAGCCCCCACCCTCCCTGTGCCTGTCTATTCACACCTGGGTGCCATTCCAGGATAGGATCCACGCTGCCCAGCAGCTCCTGCCTTGCCATGTAGGATCCATGCAGTATAGGATCCATACTGTCCAGCCACTCCCTGCTGTGCAGGTCTGCCTGCTGGGGCAGGGACCAGTGTGGGTACCCAGGGCTGGCACTGGGGTCCCTGGCTGTCAGCTGATTTGTGTGGCACTGGGAAGTCTGACTCACTCTTGGGTTTCACTGTCATTCCCAGGAAATGCTGAACTCACACTCTTACCCTCTCTCACATGATGTGCCCATTGACCTGGGGCTCAGCTCCATGACAAACCCACGTTGTGGGGATGTGGTGCAGCCCTGGTGCCACCTCCCACTGGCAGAGGTGGGATTGGTACCCTGCTCCAGGGGCAGCTTTGCCTGGGATGCTTTTTCCCCTGGCTTTTGGAGCAGAACAGACCCAAGCCCACTCCACAGCATTACATCAAGCCCTGCAAAGCATTTGTCCCTCCTCGGGGGTGAGCTGGGCACTGCTCCAAGAGGGCAGGGAATTTTTGCTGCTCTTGGCTCAGATCCCACTTGCTGTGGTCCAGCTTAAGGCTCCAAGCAAGAATTTCCCACAGAGCTGTTGGAAGATGGAGGCGTTTTGTGTCAGATCTCCTTGCCCAGCTGTTTGTGCTTTCTGCTGCCCTTGCACTGTGGGGGAGAGCCAGGGAGGAGCTGTAGGTGCTTGAAGGCACAGAGACCCCAAATTATCACTGACTTAAAACTCACTGGCTGGGCAGGAGATTCTGCCCATCCCTCTGCCCTGCCATGTGGAAGTGCATCCTCCAGGGAGGATCACACGTACCCTTGAGCAGAGCTTCATGTGGCATTTATGGCCCTGGCTTCTACTGTTTGATAAGGACAGAGAAGATGAAGTATTTCTGGGCTGTATATAGACATGTGGGGCTGCCAGTCTGCCTGCCTGGCCCCTTGCCCTTGCATGCCCCTCGGCTCAAACCCATCCAGAGCATCCATGTGGCTGCTTCCATTGCTCTGACCCTGTCCCCACGTCTGCTTTCTCTTTCTGCCCCAGCCAGCCGTCTGTAAGCCCCGCTGGGCAGCGGGACGGGAGGAGCGCTGTCGGGTACGGACGTGTTTGGCCCTAGAGCAGCCAGCCTAGCGCAGCGCTGCCGTGAGTTGGGAGCATTAACCCCACTGACGTGGCATGGCATGTGATCAGAGGCTGCCCACGTAACCCTGCTAACGTTTTGGCACGTCACCAGCCTTGAGTCCATGCTGGGGGACAGCAGAGGCACTGTCCCAGCCTGTGCCACCCCTGCTCCAGCCAGAGCCAACGTGCATAGCGTGTCATTTACCAGAGGGCATTTGAAGCCTGAAGTCATGAATAAGGGCACAGGGAAAAATCTGGTGTCAAAGCACACTCTGACTCTCCCTCTCTTCTGGTTTTGAGAAGTGGTGGTTACAGGGTTTATTTTTCCACTGAGTTTTCTAGCACTGGCCTCTTTTAGGGAATGAGGAATATTGCTGGTTTAATAATATATTTGGTAAAGACTGATGTTGGTGTCACTAAAAAGCTTAATTTACTCATTCCATGGAGTAGCTCAGGCTACAGGGTCAGAATTGTCTGTGTGTGTACTCTGAAGCCTACTGAAGGCACAGGGGAGAGCAGCAGTTTGCTGCCACCACATGTTTCATTTAAGAGATGCTGGAAAATGCCCCTGGCTGGATCCTGCCTCCTGCCATCTCCCAGTATCCCAAGGCATCCACTGCTTGTGGGGAGGCCCCGTGGCTGGTCCAGTTGTGCAGGACAGTGGATGCAGGGCTGGAGGAGCCGTTTGCTCTGGCAGGAGCATGCATGCCCACATGGGCAGGGGTTGCCAAGCAAGCCTTGGGCACCTCTGCCCCTCTGCTTGGGCAGCACCCCAGAGCTGGGGACCCGCTTGCACGCAGCTGCTCAGGGGCGACATCTCACTGCTCTCACGTCTTGGGGGCGGCTGTCCCTGTGTCCTGCTGGCCATCTGGCATGTCCCACAGTCCCAGGAAGCCTTGGCACAGCGGGCAGTGAGCTGTAGTGCTGCAGCACCTCCGTGGGAGCCGCTCGGTGGCTGTTGTCCCCCAGTAACCCCACAGGCTTTCTCCTCTTCCTCTTTTTCAGCGTCGGGCAAGTTGTCAACATCAAAGCCAAAGTGAACCGAGCCTTTAACTCCAGCATGGAGGTTGGTGCGTGCCCCTGCCCCTGTCTCCCTTGCTGTGTGCCTGCCCTCCCCACCAGCCTTGTGGCCAAATTCCCAAATCCTCCTACAATTCCCAGCCAGGGGTGTGTGGTGGGATCCCTGGGAAGCAGAGCTGACTCTCAGGGGTGTGTGCCATCTCCCAGGTGGGCATCCAGGTGAGCTACGAAGACCTGTGCAGCGGGAAGCAGTGCAGCATCTGCAAGGCATATGCCACCTTCGTGGCACAGAGCCCCTCGGGCAGCAAGGTGAGCAGTGGCTGGTGGCTGGGGGGACTCTGTTGCCCCCTGCAGAGAGGCAGTAAGGAGATGGCCTCTCCTGGGCTGGGCTCAGCTTTCCATCACGGTGACTGCTGTTTCTTCATGGGTCCCATGTTTGTGGGATGCACGGTGGGTGGCTCTCAGCCCTGCTCTGGGCATGGAGGGCACCTGCTTGTCCCCCAGCAGGACTGCACCCTGCCCCATCCCTTTGCAGGTGAGGCTGAAGCCGCTGGTCCCGCAGACAGAGGAGGAGAAGATCGAGTACAGCATCGCCGCCGAGCGCCGCCGCATGCGCCTGGTCCACAAGGACACCCTCAAGGACCTCCTCACCCGCAGCCCCCGGGAAACGGGTACTGTGTCCCACAGCCCGGGCTTCCAAAATGGCCCTGACACCCACTGGTGACATCCCCCTTCCTCAGCATCCTGCTGAGGAAGGTTTGGGAATGGAGGTTTGGGAACGCCCTGGCCGTGGAGGGGTAGGGATCAAGCCCACCATCCCAGACTCCCAAGCCTGGAGGTTCCTGGGGTTGATGCAGTGGGAGGGCAGCTGTGGGGAGAGGCACAGGGGCTGGTGGGGTGCTGGGAGCAGGGGTCCCACTGGCCCTACGAGACGCTGAACCCCCTCATCCCCTGCGGCAGAGCTGGAGACGCGGGACGGCAGCGGGGCGGTGCCGGCGGAAAAGACGCGGGTGGAGAGCGTGGAGCTGGTGCTGCCTCCGCACGCCAACCACCAGGGCAACACCTTTGGAGGGCAGATCATGGCCTGGATGGAGAACGTGGCCACCATCGCTGCCAGGTGACCCCACAGGGACGCAGGGTCAGGGCATGACAAGCCTGGAGGGGACACGTCCAGCTGGGTCTGGCCACAGCTGGGTTGTGGGGACTCTCCAAAAGGGATGGTCCCCAGCGTGTCAGTCACCCTTGGGTGACACTGCACAAGGGAGTCCCACGGGTGTGTGGTGCTGAGGGACCAAGGCAAACGTTCACGCTCATTTGCAGTTGGCTGTTCTTATGGCTGGCTTTGGCCATCGAAGTCCAGGGCTGACATTTTTGGGGTCTCCTTCTCTCTGTGTGGGTCAGGGAGGGCGCATGGGGCTGCCAGGGTGTGGGGCCATGGCTGGGGGGTAACACCTGTCCCCACAGCCGGCTGTGCCACGCCCACCCCACGCTGAGGGCCATCGAGATGTTCCACTTTCGGGGACCGTCGCAAGTTGGAGACCGCCTGGTGCTCAAAGCCATCGTCAACAACGCCTTCAAAAACAGGTGGGTGCCCCTGCTGGGGGTCCCCTTCCCACCCTCCCCACGGCCCTCCACTCCCTCATCCCTTCTTTCTGGCAGCATGGAGGTGGGGGTCAGCGCCGAGGCCTACGGCCAGGAGATGTCCATCAGCTGCAGGCACATCAACAGCGCCTTCATGACCTTCGAGGTGCTGGACAAGGATGGTCATCCCCGCACGCTGCCCATGGTGGCACCCGAGCCGGGGGTAAGGACGAGCAGGGCTGGCTTCTCCCCACCGTGGGACCCCTGGGAATCCCTCTCAGCCCTGGAGGGCTCTCGGATTCACGGCAAAACAAATGCAGTTTTATGATGATGGCAATGAAATTGCTCAATAGCAAGTGAATTAAATTGATTGCTCGGTATAACTAATAAAATAAACCACTTGCCTGCGCAGAGATGGAGACGTATTAGCCATGCAAGGCTTAACAGAGTATTGCCTGCAAATTCCAGCTCATCTTTTCTATAATTTAGGGGAAGGAATGTTGAGGGTTTTTTTACCTTCCAAAGCATCCTAATCCATAATTTGCTGGGATCCAAATATTTAGGGGAATCTGTCACGCAGGCACAGCAGCAAAGCAAACACTCCTGCATCTCAGGTTCTCCTGGGCTGATCCTTGCTCAGCTGCCTGATTTTTTTGATGCCTTAAAACCAAGATCTCCCCTGTGATGGAGATCATCTCATAGCTGGAGTCAGGCTCCTTGAAACCTCCTCATGCCTGCTTTAAGACGCCACACTAGCACTTTCTTCAGAATAAGCTGCTTTTTGTTTTTGGCTTTTATTTCCCCAGGAGAGGACATTTGCAGGTTCTAGGGTACACAATTTTTGATTCAGGGGCTGTTTACAGCTTTGCAGCCACAACAAGGGTTTTTCCCTAACGTGCCAGTGCCTGTCACTTGATCAGAGAATGGTGGCAATGCTGAAATAACTCACAATTAATCACTAACCATCACTGCAGTGTGGCCAGGGTGGCAGCTGGCAAGCAAGGGGGTGTCACCTTCCAGCCCTTCCCTGCTGAATGTTTTTCCTTAAGACAGATGACTTTTTTCTTTGCTCCTCCTTTTCCTATTAACTTAATTGCCTTTTCCCATTAATCAGGATGGAGAAAGGAGGTACAGAGAAGCCAGTGCTAGGAAAAAAATTCGGCTGGACCGGTGAGCAGCAAAGCAAGTGGGATGTGAGGAGGGGGCAAGGAGGAAAGGGGGGCTCAGCACTGGGGTGCAGGGACAGTCTGGGGGTGGTTTGTGTCCCCTCATAAGGGAAACTTTTCCTTTGCTGCAGAAAATACGTCGTCTCCTGCAAACAGACTGAGGTGCCGCTCTCTGTGCCCTGGGACCAAAGCAACAAGGTAGGATGATCCCATGTAAGAGCTGCTGCCTCCTGCTCCTCCTCCTGCTCCTCCTCCTGCCCCTGACATGCTGCCCCCGCCCCAGGTTTATCTGAGCTACAACAACGTCTTTGCGCTGAAGATGCTCGTGGCCAAAGCGAACTGGGCACTCGCCAGAGAAAAGGAAAAGGTACCACCCCCTGTCCCTTGTCCCTCGCCCCCCCAGCGTGGGCAGTCCCGGTGGGAACAAGTCCCAGCCGTGCCCTGTGTCCCCCGAGGTGCGGATGTACACGCTGGAGGAGGACAAGTTCCTGTCCTTCCGCATCGAGATGTCCGTCTGCACCGCGGCCAGCCGAGCCTTCTCCCTGCTCTCCAACCTGCAGCGCCGGCACGAGTGGGACAGACACTACGTGTGAGTGCTGCAGGCCTCCCCAGATCACACCCCCAAGCTGTGAGTGAGCAGCCCTCTGGGCTTTCTGGGAGCCACTGTGCTGCCTTGCTTGCTCTTGGAGACCCTTCACTCTGTGTGGCTCCATCGGGGCTGATGGCTGTGCTTTGCTGGAGCAAACACCTATTTTGGGTCCCCCCAAGTATTTTGGGTCTGGTGGTGGGCTGTAAGTGTGTAAGGCCCAGGTTCAGGGGGCACAGCAGGGTTTCTGTCACCTCACAGGAGTGCTGAGCTTGTCCAGAAGGTCGATGACGACGACATGATCTACCATGTGGTGAGCCGCAAGCTCGCGCACGAGAGCAAACCGCAGGACTTCGTTATCCTGGCGTCCCGGCGGAAGCCCTGCAGCAAGGGGTGAGTGTCCAGCCCAGCCCCTGCTCCCTGCCCTCCAAGCTGTGCCACTCACCGGGCTCTCTCCTGCCCAGGGACCCCTACGTGGTGGCCTTTCGGTCGGTGACGCTGCCCACCCACCCCGCCACAGCGGAATTCACGCGTGGGGAGACGCTCTGCTCCGGGTTCTGCATTTGGCCCGAGTCAGAGGAGATGAGCAAGGTGAGGTGCTGTGGCTGTGCCACTCACAGCCCATGGGGAGGCTCCCCCCTCTCCTGTGGCCCTGCTGACCTTGTGTTGTGCCTCCCAGGTGGCTTATTACAACCAGGCCATGCCGGGGTACCTCAACTATGTCACCACCAACGTGGCGGGACTGTCCTCTGACATCTGCTCCACCTTCGAAGCCTGTGAGAAGTTCCTGCTGAAGAACAAGGAGGACCTGATCTCATAGCTGCAGGACTTCTAGAGCCACAGCACCTTGCTGACAGATGGACAGACAGATGAGGGACAGCTCTGTGGTGGAAGGGGATGTGGCATGGTGGCACCCACAACCTGCCTCCCCAGGGTCTTTGGTCCCGGGGGCTGTGGTGGAGGGGCTTTACTGTACCACCTCATCCCTTGCACTGATGTGGCATATCTTTTCTTCTTTCTTTTTTTATTTTATTTAGAAATTTTATAAGCTGACGTACAGGACTTGATTTTGTAGTTCACTTAACTCTCCTTGGATCTTTATATGATCCAAAATCTTCCCAAACCAGATTATATTTTTTACTAGTTCTTTGTGGGGCATAACTGGTTCCTTTTAAGGCAGAAAAGGGAGAGAGAGGGCAGTGATATGAAGGGGTGGCTGGGGGAACATTCCACTCTCCTCAGTGCTGCTCCTTTTCCTGAGCAGGGCTGGCAAACAGTCCCTGCTCATCCTGGGCTGAAATCCCACCCCATGGGGCTGTGGAAGGAGCAGCAATAAAAAGGAAAAACATCCTTATTATGTGCTCTGGGTGAGTGTCTGCTCCAGGGGCTTGCTGTGTGGTGAGCTTGGAGCAGGGATCCTGCACCCACAGCACACCTGGGGCTCAGGTGGATGTGGGGTCCTTAGAGGCAGAACTGTGCTGCAGGAAAGGGGTGGTGCTCCATGCAAGTGGCTTTTGGGGAGTGCCCCAAGGTGTTGCTGCCAGGTCTGGGGCAGCCCTCCTCATCCCCCTCTGCTGGGTGCACCAACACCTCGAGATGCAAACCCCAAACTGCCTCAGAGGCACTGAAAAAGGAAAAGACAGAGCCAAACCTTGTTCCCCTGAGTCTGGGATGCTCTGGGAAAGACACCAGAATGAAGCAGGGGTGAGAGTGGAAGTGCTGCTCATCAGTCACAGCACAGGGGACATCTGCCCTCAGCCACAGGCCTGTGGAGAGCCCCCTCCCAGGCCTTCCTGGGTCACACAGCCAGAGGTTTTCTGATGGCACTGAGGTTTCTGGAAGGCTTGCTGCCTGCTGGAAAATGAGTGAGCCCTGGAAGCCCTTAGGAACCCAGAGCTTTGGGCACAGCAGGTGCCAGCTGTGCCCTTGCCTCTGCCTGCAGAGCCCTGTGCTTAACCCCCAGAGTTTTGTAGAGCTTAACCATGAGCAAGTGATGGTGATGCTCTGCTCAGGGTGAGGTGAGGCCATGGGGTACCAGAAATAACCACAGCGTCTTTTCCAGGCACCCAGGGTGTTCAGTCCCTCTCTGCGACACCCAGTCCCTTTGCCACCCAAATTCCCCACCCAGTTTATAAGCAGAAGGAGCTCCTGCCCCTGTCCTGCGGGCACTGGCCAGTGGCTCCCATGCCTGGGCTGGCTGTGGCCATAAACCCCTCATCTGTGCTGTGTCTCCCATCATAAATATCTCAGCTCAAGGCCTGGCAAGGCTGTGCCCCAACCTCCAAAAGATAAAGCCATCTCAGGCTGAACATAGTACAAAACATTCAATTTTTATAGAGCCCTCTTATCTCCCCAAACTCTGAGCAATCCTGCCTTTTTACCACTGGGACAAGAGCCATCCTTTCTACTTACCCTTAGGAATTGCTGCTGCTTCATTAGGTGGAGGGGATGATGTATTTGCCTGAACATTAAACTTTAACTGACCTCTCCTTCTCCTTAAGCATTGTGCTTTTTCCCGCTGGGAGGCCCCGGTCAGCCCTGGCTCCAGCCTGGCTGGGCCCCTGGGGATGCAGGGTGATGGAGCAGGAGTGACCTGGGGGCAGGCAGAGCGGTGTGAGGCTCGTGTGCTTTGTGCTTCTGGAAGAAAGCTGCAGCCCTGCAGCATCTGCTGGCCCTCGGGGAGCATGGGCAGCAGGACTGGGCAGCTTGGAGCATCCCTGGGGCATCCATCTCCACTGCCTCATCCCACAGAGAAGGAGGCACCTGCTGGTGATGTCCTTACCAGCCTTTCCCAGAGCCCTTTCTATGCCCTCCCCACCAAATGCACCTCTCTAGGACCAATTCAGCATCAATCAATCATTAAAAAAATGGGAATTACCCCCTGCTCCGAGCAACCTTCCAACCTGCAGCTTCTTTGCATGGAAACACCTCGGAGCTCTTGGCTGCTAATTCCTGCATGGAGGCAAATCATTTGGAGAGGCAGATCTGGGACCTTGGGAGCAGCAGGGCTCGGTGCTGGCTGCTGGCAGAGCCCATCTCTGCCTTCCTGCCCAGGATGATGCAGGGAACAAAGCCCCACCTCAGCCCCAAGGCTGCCTTCCCTGGGCCCCTACCATCCAGGGCTGCTGGAGGATGGAGCAGGGGGAAAATCCCCAAAATGCCAAGAAGCTTTTGGAAAAGAAAAGGCCATGAAGACAGCTGGGGATTTACAGGCCAGCACTCCAGGCTGGATGTAGGCACCTTCTCCAGTATGTTGCCATCATGAGAAGGTTTAAGGACCTGATTTTATGGATGCCTAAATAAATACATGGAGCTAATATATCACAATACAGGGTATATTTATCTGCTTTGCAGGAGTGGGACAGAATTAGACAGCAGTGTCTCTCTCAAGGCCAGCCCTGCTGTAATTCATGCCCCAAGGCAATCAGCCCAGGGAAGGAGGAGGAGGAGGAGGAATCCTGCAGGCAGCAGTATTGATGGGCTACTCCCAGAAGCTTTGTTTTAATTAATTTTCAGAGCTCTCCTTGCAGTGTATCAGGCAGCTCCTTCAAAGCCTCCTTCCACCCACTGCTGTGCTCTTGTTTGGGGTCTGGGGCAGCAGGGTGAGCCCAGGAGCCCCTGCTCCTTAAGCCCCTGGGCTTTTGGTTAAACAGTGCAGAAGCTGTTGCTGTTTTTAGACAGGGGGGTTCTCCTTGGCCAAGAGGCCTCTTTGATGGCCACAGCGTGGGCAGACATATTTGTCATGGCTTTCCTCTTCCCCCTTTTATTGACTTTATGCCTGTTCCTGCTGCCAGGGGTCAGTCGGGGCGTTGGCTGGACTTTGCCAAAAGTCCACCCCAACCATCTGGTTCCCAGGTGCTGACGCAGTGCCCTGCCCCGAGATACGAGGGGTTTGAGCAGCAGCCTTGCAGCCCAGTGGGGTGTGTGGTGGTGAGGCTGGGACGGGGCTGTGCCAGCTCCGAAGCTTTCCCTGAGTCATCAGGTTTGTGAACCTGAACTGCATTTGCCCTGCGAGCTGCAAGGTGACAGCAGCAGCCACAGCTCGGAGCCGAATTCGGGGCTGACCCGGCTGACGTGAAGGGACCTGTCCCCATCCAGGACGCCATGGCAAGTGACACGGAGCCCTCCAACACCATCAAACTGCTGCACCTGCTCTTCCTGTCCACCTCCTGGGGAATGCAGGTCTGGGTGACCTTCGTGGCCGGTAGGTTGGGCTCTGCGTTGTGTTCTCTGCCCGGGGGGTGGCACAGGGGAGGGCCTTTGCCCCCGGCCTTACCTGCTGTCCCCCTCGCAGGGTTTGTGATGAGCAGGCACCTTCCTCGCCACACCTTCGGCTCCATCCAGCGCGAGCTCTTCCCCTACTACTTCCACATCAGCTCCACCTGTGCCTTCCTCAACCTGACCCTGTTTGCCATGTCCCACCCCAGCGAGCGGCTCGGCGAGGAGCACATGACCCAGGTAGCGAACACGAGCCGGCCACAGCCCAAACCCCCTCCTGTGCTCCACCGAGGCCGGCGCGCAGACGATGGAGATGCGCGCACGGCTCTGGTTCACAGAAGCCCCCGAGCTGCAGCGAGCCGGGGGGCTGGGGGAGGAATTTAACCCACCACACGTGCGAGACGCTGACGGCGAGCTTTGCTCCCCCGCAGATCATCGTCTTCTTGGTCTGCATCGCCGCCTCTGTGCTGAACACGCAGTGGTTCGGGCAGGTCACCTCCGACATCGTGGCCGACCTGCACCGCGTGGAGCGCAGCCACGGGCTGGGGCAGGAGGTGGGGCTGGCGGGCAGCGAGCCCCGCAGGCAGCTCAGCGCCTCCAACCCCGGCTACCGGCAGCTGGCCCGGCGCTTCGCCCGCTACCACGCTCTGTCCTCCCTCTGCAACCTGTGCTGCATCGTGTGCAACGGGCTGAGCCTGCACCACCTGGCTGCCCGGCTCTCTGCCCTCTGAGGGCTCGCTGCCCTCCTGTAAAGCGGCCCTGAGCTTTGGACATTAAACTGCAGCAGCCTCAGGTGGAGATACTCTCGCTGTGTTTGTGCAGGGTGCGGAAATTCGGGAATAGTGAAAGGGAAATGCTTTCTGCAGCCAGCCTCCAGGAGTGTTTTATGGCTGAACAGCTTTCTAATGCCCCCTGCACTAGCTGTGTCTAAAGCTGCAGTGTGCTCCTGCAGTCACAGAGAGACTGCAGAAGAAATGAGAGATTGAGAATTCTAATTAAAAGCCAAGCCCTAAGACAGAAGTGCAGAAGACCCTGCATGTTGGCTGTTCCAGTTAATGGATTGGGTAAAGTTGTTATGTTGGGGTTTACAATCAGTGTCTGTCATTCTCCTGTGTTTCACAAGGTGAGCAAAACTGTTGTCTCATTCGTTAGGCAGAAGTCAGTGTAGTTAAAAGAGCCATGTTTATTCCTGGTTCTGGAGGACATTCAGTGAGGTATCCAAAGGGTCGGTCAAACTCTGCTCCAAACAAAGAGCTCTGCTGTACCCTGGCCTGCAGCACAGCCAAGCAGTGGCAAAACAGCAGCTGCTGAGAGCCAGGCAGGAGCCTGACTGCATCCACCCTGCTGCAGCAGGCAGGAATCTCCCCAGGCCACTGCTGTTAAACCCCAGCAACGACAGCCCACCTCCGAGGAAATCTGTGATTCTTCCCAGGTAAGGAAGTACATTCCCAGCTGCTGTTACTGCAACCACAGCCAGTGTTTGGCACTGCTTCAGGTTTATTTCAAAACCACATGCAGCCTATCATAGAGGAGACCTTCTGCAAGCCAGCTGGGTTTCCTTTTAAACAAATAATCCCCTCATGTTAGCCCTTCCCCCTCCTGTGCTGCTCCCCTGGAAGCTTCCCTGTGTGCCAAGATTATTTTCCTCCCCTGAAGAGTGCAAGGTATTTTTGTTTGAGCAGAAGTTTGCAACCTGGAGCTGGGCTAACAAACAGCAGCCTCTTGCACAGGATTCCTTGTTTCTTTCCTGCTCTTTACAGTCGATGCACCTTCTTGCCAGAGAAATATTTCTTAGAGAAAGGAGAACGCTTGGCAAATACCAAAACTGTCGGGGTCCCAGCCTTCACAAAATACCTGCAAAGATTAAAAGGAGTCCTTGGCTTCCTTGTAGCTGGCTCAGTGTCCTGCAAAACAAGTGACTTCTGCCCAGCTCCATAAAGACTGACCTCCCAAAGGCTGGTGACGAGCTTTAGTGCTGATGAGCAGAGCCTCTCGGAGCCGGGGCTAAGCACAACTGAGGAGAGTGTTTTATGAATCAACTCATCTGCCAACAGCTTCTTTTAATTAAAGCAGCTGCTATTCTCCCTCTGGAAGGAGGATTCTTTTGCAACTGCCCTTACAGCCTGAAATCTGAGGGCTTGTAGACACTGCTGAGTTTTATGGAGTGATCCCGCTCCCACTGCGGCAATCCGAGCCCCCCACGCTGTGCAGCAGCTCCAGCCAGCTCCGAGATGGTGCAACTCAACAGCACAGGCTCTGCAGAAACTTTCTGGCTTCACAAACAGCAATTTCTTGTCTCTCAATAACAGCACAACACTTTAAAGGCAGTTTCAGAGGGGAACAGAGCTGCGTGCTGTGCCAGGGGCTGCTCACGCAGCAGTATGAACAGCGAGAGCATTGTTAACCTTCAACATGCTCTTTATAGGCTGCTGCCTGCTTTCCTGTTCTTTTTTTTTAAAGTAGTACTGTGTAGATGGGATCTGGAATAGCCCTTCTGTGCTGCTCAGCTGTGCCCAGCTCCCTTTCCCATCTCCATCCAGTCCTGGAAAGAGTTGTTCTTTTTTTTGGGTAAACATATGTAAGTCACTAAAGCCAGGCACAAAATCCTTGCAGATTTATACCTTCAAGAGGTAGGACTATTAAGTCAGGGAAGAGTTAGGACTGTTTAGGAACAAACTGGACTTAATGCTCATATTTTTTGCCTTTTTTCCCCTGGACATGGACAGGTACAGCCTCACCTTTCGTGCTGCAGCACTTGTAGCAATGTGTGTTCTGGGTTCACCTCATACATTTCCTCTCTTTCTGCATCTTCAAAATAGAGCTGGGAAAAAAATTGGGGGTGTTATTAAATGCCTAAGGTACATGAAGGAAAGTACTAAGCTGCTGAAATCCCAGTAAGAGCACACCTTTATCAGCTGGGGGTTTATCAAAGCTCTGTAGCTTGACCTGACTGTGCTGGATGGAAAATTCAGCGAGGCAGGAATTGGTTTGTGTGAATTCCAAGCTTTTCCTGTATAAACCAGCTCAGGTTCTCCTGGCAGTGGAACAGCAAGGCAAAATACACTGGCTGTCCCCATGGTTTAGAGGCAATCAATCCAAATCTAAGGGCTGCTTTGTAACAGGTGAAATGCAGCAATGTTATGAGATAAACTGAGGGGTTTAGAGGTATTTGAACAAAACAGAGTTGATTTAAGAGATTAAAATCCAGTGCCTTAGACTGTAAATACACACAGGTTTTAACCTGGAAAAGTACACAGCCACTGTCCTTCTGGACCTGTCTGCTCTCTGTACACAGGGCTGTGCTGCTGCCTGGCACTGAAGTGGAAAATAAAAAATAAACAACTGTATCCTTCTGTGTACAACTTCAGAAGAATTCTCAAAACCTGCTGCAGTCACCACCAGCTCACAACCCACCTTTGCTAAAGTGTCACTAGAGATGTGTTATCTTGATGTGATTATGTGCTTAAGTAACTCCACTTAGTTCTGAAAAGAAACGATTTTTAAAATAATATTTTCTTATTTGTATTGAACAACTCCACAATGCAATTAAAAAACCAGGCAACCTATCAGCTTGATGGCCTAAATCTTAATTATTGTTACAAGGATGGAATCTAAGCAATACCAGTAAATACCTTCTGTCAAATACAATGTAAGTGGAAGATAACTCCCATTTCCATAAGTGAATTCTGTCAGCACATGTGGGCAATGCTGGAGTTTATAAGTGAGGGTAGAACTCTTCACATCTGTGCAGGGTAAACAGATGCCAACACTTTCATACCCTCAGAGCTGTGCACTTTCTTACTCCAGAAATTAAAAAACCACAACCCAGCAATGCTGAAATTGAAGGAAAGTCAAACTTCTCACCTCGAGATTGTTGGGAAGGTATTTTTTTTCTAAATCCCAAGGAGGTAACTCAGCAAACATCACCATTAAATGATCAATAAACCTAAAAGCCAAAATACACTTGGTGAGCTTAGACAAAGTGCTCAGCTTCAATAACTTGTACACTTGCATTTGAATGATGGCAAAAACACATTAGCAAATTAAACAACAGACTTGAAAGTAACTTCAGATCACCAAAAGTTCCTTCCCTTCAAACTCATCACTTTCCCCATGAATCCAAGGCCCTGTTGTAACTCAGGTTATTGGCTTCAAACTTGAGCAGTGCAACAACAAACTAATTTTAACTTTACACTTTCACACTGAAAAAAGATGTCAAAATAAACACCCTGCATTTTGTCTAAAATGGGTTTTCCTTCAACAGGGTCCCATGCTTCACCAGATCAGAGTGATGAGAATATGTTTGTGTGTCAAAGGCTTCTTTATTTTGGTACTTGAGGAGTGCTGGAGGCCAGTTTGTTCTAAAAATCCATTTCCACTTCCTTTAGCCACAAAAAGGCACAGTGAACACTACCATGTAAGTACCACACCTTTACTAACCTGCTTGCACTGTAATTTTAAGTACTAAACTTATTAATAGATATGAAAAAACACGTCTTCCAACAAAAAAAATGTTACAAATTCTGAGTTTTTTAACACTACAAGATCAGAAACTGAAGTTAACATCAAGGAGAGTGGAATTCCCAGCTTGCCAGTCACTTGCTTACAGTCTGAAAGGTCTGCAGCACTTCAGTCAGATCTGCTGAAGGCCCTGAGGAGAACTTTGGGGTCACTGCTGGTTATGAGAGGTCCCCTTTGGAAGCTTTTTGTAATCTCTTTTATCATCTTTTTTTCTGAGACCCCGTATTTGGAGGGCTTTGAAACAGCACCTCAATGGATCTCTCAAATCCACACGTGGGGATGGGTCACAGGCACCCCTGGCCACTAATTAATTACTGGTCTGAGCTTGCACTGCAAGCCCCTTTAGGCACCCTGGCTAAATGGGTTTGTCTGCACTACAAATTTATGTAAATCACAGAATAATTCAGGTTGGAGAGGACCTCAAGAGGTCATCCAGTGCAGCCTCCTGCTCAAAAGCAGGGTCAGCTGTGTGATCAGCAATCTGGAACTGCTTCACCAGCATGGCAGTGTTCCACCTGCTGCCTGTTCTCATCTGCTCAAACACCTCCTCTATTCAAGAATGCTGTGGCAGGGCATTTACCTGGAGTTCTCATGGAAAGCCACAGTGAAATCTGTCTGCTCATGCTCAGGGTACAGGAAGAGAACAGGCCAGTTCAGGTTGCCATCAGCATCTAGGTGCACCTTTGCCCCTGTGGCACTGTCAGAGTGGAACCCATCCAAGGATATCTCAGCCAGGCCATCTGACATATCCTCTTCTTCACCTGAAGGCTCAAGAACCAGCTTGATGTTTCTTTCCTGGAGGGGAGAGAGGGAAAAAACCAAAAACCAACTAAAAATCAAACAGTTGTGGTAGGGAGGATAAGAACAAAAAATTAGCAGTCAGTAACAGATCAAATTATGTTGTTCTTGTTAATGAGTTGCTCTTAAGCATGCCATCCAAAGCTTTCCCACAGTATCAGACTCCCAGCAGAACCCAGAACCTCAGCCAGGTATCCAAACTCTTCATGAAAAGGATGAGGAGAGGTGGGAATCCAGAAGAGCCCTCACATGGAGAGAAAACATGTGGAAAGGGATGCATCTAAAATCCTTTTCTTTGTGGCCTAGCAGGCATCACTCCAGGGGGCACTACACACCCCAGCTGCTGAGAACATCCACTCTTTCAGAGAAGTGAGGAAAGCTCACTCTATTCCTTGGAAAGATAACAGCAGAAGAGATCTGACTGCATGTAAGAGCCCATATTTTAATGCAGCCCAAACATTAACTGAGAGAGGATACAGGACTGGTTCCCTCCTCTACCCTATTGAATGGTTCTGTTCTGTTCTTCCACACAATTAATGCCTGTGGGCAGCAAAGAAAGCCAGGTTCATTGGGCTAAGCTGATGCTACAGCAGCAGCCAGAGCACTCACAAAGCTCAGCCCCTCTCCTAACACTGGGTCTGTATTTTGTATCAGTTGTTACCTGAAATACAGAAACATGGGAAGTGGGGCTAGAGCCACACAGACCTGCAGAATCACGGTTTTACCCCCACTTTTTTGGCTCTAGCCCCCAAAAAACCAGTGTATGAGAACCAACTTCTAGAGACAAATGAGAGAGCTCTTTAAAAAGCCCCAAACTGCACAAAACCATCCCCTCTCAGTGACTCACCTTTATTGCTGCAAGCAAAATTTCCTTTTGATGCTGCTCCTTCCTCTCCATCACCTTTGCTTTCCTTGCATCCCGCTCCTGAATTCTCTACAGGTAAGAAAAGGATGCACTGTGGTCACACAGAGCAACTCAGTGCCCATCACTGGGCTCCTCCCTGGCAGTGGGTGCAGAAATCAGTTTGGGGCCCCAGGAAGGTCCCCTCCAGCTCCCTCCCCTTCACATCTCAACACACAGAACCTCCACTCAGTCCTGCCTGGGGACACCACACTGCACAGAAACCTGGATGGAGCACCCTCCCTCCAAGGATCCCAGAGAGACAAGCACTGCAGATGCCAGGCTGTCTTAATATTTACCTTTAATTTGTCAGCTTTAACTATCATTTCCACAAGCTTTTTCTCTTTTGAATCTATTTGCAAGCCTTCCTCACACCATGCTATTGCTTCTGAGAAATTCTTCAGCTCCATGTGACAGAGAGCTCCTGGAAGGATTAATATTGTAAGTTTCTAGGGTAGGTTTCTACTACACAAAGTGGTGGTTATAAAGTGTTTGGCCTGGTGCTTTTGCACTAAACCTTTTTGTCTTGTTCAACCAGAGACTTTCAGCAGGTCAGTTGAGAAGGAAATCTAAAATATTTCATCAGTTCTTGTATAGCTTAGTCATAGAAATCCACAGGGTTATGGTAAAAGTGTCTGTGACAAACAAAACTTTATCATTGTAATTAACATTTCAGTATTTGTCTTGTTAGGAAAAATAAAAGCAAAAATAAATATGGAGTGGGGAAAAAAGAACAGACCCCAGAAAACAGTATTGTGGGAAACAGGAAAAGTTATGCTGTACTCTACAGAAACAGGTCCAGTGCCTCTGATAGATATAGGAGATGAAGAACAAAAGAAATCAATCAAAGAAAAGGCAGAGCTCTGTTTTGGGGAGAAACAGCAATAACAAAACAAGTGAAGGGATCTCTTCCAGTAACTGCTTTACCCTTCTGAAATGAATTCTGTCCAGAAACAAAGCATGATGCTCACTCACAGTGATTTAGGCTTTATAAACACAATCATTAAACACCCAGAAACATACAAGGAAACAAGGCAACACCAGCCTGTTTCAGGGCTGGTAACAATAACAATAACAATCAGTAAAGTTAAGATGAGCCAAGTGTTTGGGAAGGATACCCCTTGTGCTCCTTGCAGCTGTAAAACAGGAGCTGTAACTCTCACCTCTGATGATGGCTTTGAGATGGGTGGGCTTCAGCTTTTTGGCCTGGATGGCATCATTGAGAGCAGAACGGTAGTTACCTGTAAGGCAAGTAAAAGTGCTCAGGACCTTTCATCTGGATTTAAAATCCAACCAGATACCAGGGTGACAAAGTAGTTTATGCAGAGATCCTGTAATTCAATGTTTCTACAATCACTGTGAGGTGAGAGGAGGGTAAATAAAGAGCAAACTAAGAAGTGAAAGGACAGGGATCAATCATACAGGTGAGAGGTAAATAACAAAGTGTGAGCAGAGCACATCCCTACTGCAACACACAGCAGCATTAAAAACCCCAGAACACCTTCCCTGCTGCATGGACACTGTTGGTAGGAGGGTGGTAGCTGTCAGAGAATTACAGGATTATAAAGGTTGGTAAACACCTCCAAGATCAAGTAATGGTTTAAAATTAAATGAGGGTAGCCTTACACTAGATATAAGGAAGAAGTATTTTACAATGAGAGTGGTGAGGCAATGGCAGTTGTCCAGAGAGGTGGAAGGAGCCCCATCCCTGGTAACATTCAAGGCTAGGTTGGACAAACTTGTTCAGTTGAAGATGCTCACTGCAGAGGGGTTGGACCAAAAGGCCTTTAAAGGTCCCTTCCAACCCAAACTATTCTATTATTCTAAAAACCAGTGTTTTTGCCCTCTCCTGCAGCCAAGGCTCGAGCAGCAGGTAACAGGTGGAAGAAACAGAGCACAAACCCTGCACACAACCATGTGCTGAAGTGAGCCAGGTCTCCAGGGTTCAAGGAGTCTCCTTCTCATGGATAAGCTACTTACTCTGCCGTATCACAAAACCAAAACAAAGAGGAAATCCCACATGGAGAAGAAAAAGCAGCTCTGGAGCGCGGGGCCGCGTTCCCAGGCGGTCGGAAGCCCCTTACCCAAGTGGAAATGTGCGGCCCCTCGGTTTGTGAGCAGCACCGCGTCCAGCTCGGCGTCCCCGCAGCGCCTCCGCAGCCCCTCCGAGTAGGCGGCCACGGCTCTCCCGTAGTCCTTCTCCTTGAAGTATTCGTTCCCTTCGTTCTTGTACATCCTGGCCAGCTCTGCGGGGATGCAGCGGGGT
>VZRX01022837.1:43647-58128 GCA_013398075.1 Notiomystis cincta
CGGAGTGGCTGCAGCGGGGGGTGGCACAGGGACAGGGACAGGGACAGGGACAGGGCTCGCACGGGGCTGGCACCGTCAGGATTGGGGCATCCCTTCCTAATTAACGAGGGCTTGGGGGACTGAGAAGGTCCTGGTTACTGCTGCTGTGGAACTTGGTGCTGTCCCACTCGCTCAGAGGGACAGCGACCACCTGTCCATCCGGCCCTGGGAGGAACTGACCTTCATCCCCTCAAGTGACCTTCATCCCCTGAAGCAGCACCTTCAGCAGCTCCCTCCTCCCCTGCTGGCCATGGCTGTGGCCTCAGCACCCAGCTTCATGACCTGCTCACAGCACTCCATGGCAAATGTTTCCTGGTTGTCCCTGAGGAGCTGCACTTTGGGAATGGCATCCGCCAGGCCAAACTCCACAGCCTGGGAGTTTCATCCACCATGAACAGTTCTTGCACAGTGTCCACCCTCATGTAACAGTAAAAAATAGTAAACAGAGCCAGGACAGGACAAACTGGGCCCTTGAAAGTGATGAGCCCACCGGCTTCCCCTCCAGGCTCGGCCTTGGGCAGCGTGTCCTGAGTGTTCAGGGCCAGAACCACTCAGGGTGCCTGAAGGAGGGCTGAGACATCAAAAGCCAGCTTTTTATCTCATTCCAGCTTTCTCCAGCCCAGTCTGGCAGCTGGACAGCACCTGGCACCCAGTGACCACCTCCACACTGCACTTTTCAGCCTCCTCCCTCCGCTAAGAGGGAGTTAAACATCTCAGCACCTTGTAAAGTGCTCCACTGGAGGAGGAGACAGCACTTCAATGAGGAGTTAAACAATCCTGTTTAAATACAGGGAAATAAGAATTGATCCTTATTTTGTTTAAAAATGGGATTTGAACAGAAATCTTCACAGTTCTTCTGTAAAGTGAAGTCCTCGTGCACTCCTGTTTACAGAGGGCTGGAAATGAGCAAAAGCAAGGAATTAAGGAGCACATCTTTGGTGCTCCAGGTTATGTGGAAGCATTAAACAGTCGAGCCAGTTCTGTGAGGTGACTCAACATCCTGTGTGCCCAGAGGGACCTGTGGGACTCCCCGAGCAGCTCAGAGCTAGAGCTGGGATCTGGCCCAGGTTTCCTGCTTCCTCAGCCTCCCTCCCAGACCAGCCTCCACTGGCTTTGTCAGACACTTCTCTGAGGTGTTTATCAGCACAAGAGGTGCTGTGGCTGTCTCAGGCTGGAGGATCAGGATGGATCCCTGTGGGAAGGGGATTTGCTTCCACCTTGGACACACACAGGTGCTGCTGTGTGTCCCTCAGGACCTCCAGAGCCACTTGCAAACCCCTTTGTCCATCTCCTGCTTACCCAGGAACTGTGAGATTTCCCCCAGGCAGTCCAGGACAGGGAGGGCTGTCTCCAATTCCATTGCTGGAGCCAGAGAAGTGAAACACATCCCCATCAATGACTTATCACCTGCTGTGCTGATCAAAGGGGCAAAACCATCTTGGATTGATTGGCTGGGGCAGCGTTTTAACCAGGAGGGTTTAAGGCTACACAGGAGACGTGGTCTGTGGGGAAAGCTGCTCTCTTATTAAATCAGCAGACAGGACTGAATGCAGGGCTCAGCTCAGGGGTTGTGTGCCTGAAAGCCTGTCTGTGCTCCTTATTTTTTCCAGCTGTGCTGGGGGAACCTAATGAAGGCACTGCTGCCCCTGCAGCCTTTCACCAAACTGCTCACCCACTGCTTTGCTGGGCTTAATTTATGGCACTGGGGCCAAAAGCACGGCCTGAGAGGGGTGTGCCCTGCACGTGGTGAGACTGAGGGGCTCAGCCCCTGTCTGGGGGCTCAGCCCCTGTCTGGGGCCTCCCTGTCTGCCCCGAGGGATTTCCGGGAGGAAACACGCTGAGGATGGGGGGAAGATGAATGAGAGACCAAGCAGGCAGCAGCAGCTGTCTTGAATCAGCCCCTGGCACAGCATCAAAGAGAGCAAGGGGTCAGTGTGAGAGTAGCCACAGTCCTGGATCCCCACTGGGGTGGTGGGAAGTGGTTCCTCCCTTTCCAGCAGCATCCCCGGGTAGCACCAGAACAGGGCTGGGGAAGAGAAGTCGGGGCAGGTCAGAGGCCAAGGCGTTCCGAGGATCTGGAGTTTGGGCTGGGGGTTGGCAGAGTGGTGGCACAGCCCTCCTGCCCCTGGATGTGCTCCTGCACAGCTTGTAGGGTCGGTGGCCCCACAGTGCAGGCTCCCACACCTGGCTCACTGATTTGATCCCCTCCAGAGATACTGCTCTATCTGCTGGGCAATCTTTCTATGCCCAGGTCCTGCCTCTGATTGACCCTTGGGGGATATAAATTTACTGCACAGCTACCTGGCAGCTACCCAAGGTGCAGGTGCTCCCTCCCAGGTAAGTCCTGGGTGCTTTCAGACAGCTCCTCCTGAGCAGACCACACTTTGTTTTTTCCCTGCCATGACCCTGCTGTTTTCCAGCCCAGGGGAGGGGACATTCCCTGGGAAATGGAGATGCTGGGTGCCACGGTGATGGTTGCCATGGCAAGGGCTGCCACCATCCCTGTGGTCCTTGGGGACCAGAGCTGTCAGCATGTGGCTGCAGGCAGTCCTGGGGGGAGCTGGACTTACTGATGAGCTCTTCTCCTCTCCCAGACTGTCTGTGCCTGCTGGGAAGCAGCTTCTTGCACAGGGACTTTTTGGACAGGCTGGTCCAAGACACCCAGCTCAAGCTGGGAGCACCCTGGGGTGGAAGCAGAGGATGGAGGTGCTGAGCACCCACCACAGAGCACACACCACAGAGCACACACTGCCTGCAGGCAGCTGGGCCTGGCAGGAGCTCAGCAGTGACCACAGCCCCTCTGCCTGCATCCTCAGGCCTTTGCCCTTTTCAAGGGATGCTTGGACAACCCTTCCCATTAGTTTTGCTCTGTTTCACCTGCAAGCAAGCAGATGCACTTCATGGATGAGGGCAGCTGGGTTTGAGCCCTTTTAGGTGCCAAGAGCTCCTTGTATGCTCAAAAAAGGTCACATTCTGCTGCTCAAATGCAGCATCAGCAGCACAGTGCAGAGCCAGTGCAGGTAGGAGCCCTTCCCTTAGTACCCATTCCTGGAGCTGTATTCATCTTGGCAGCTTCCCCACAGAGAACCAGAACAAAGCCTACAGGGCTCAAAGCAGAGAGGGAAAGCTTTAGTCTGAAAGAGTCCACCTTGGCTAGGGATGAACAGCAGGAATCCATCCACAGGGCTGCTCCCCTTTATCCAGCTGAGTGAGGAACAGGCAGCTTGAAAGAGGTCAAGACATCTTCGTAATTGGTGGGGAACTTTCAGATTACACTTGAGTGGGGAGGTGGTGACACTGCTGCCCTTCACTGCAGCTGGCAGTAGGTGACTGGTGAGTGTGCTCAAGCCTGCAGAAATAATCAACTCTTTATGACCTGCTGTGGCCAGAACTGCTGCTAGAGGAGACTGGCTGGGCTCTCCCTGGGTTCTGTGTCCTCCTCCCTCCCTTTGGTTGAGATGTGCCAAGTGTTGTATCACTTGCTGAGGTGAGTGGCTCTGGTGCTGGCACAATCACCCTGGTGCACAGGGAGTTTCCCAAACTGGGGGAACCTCAGGAGCTGCCAGGAGCCTGCAATTCACATGGCAGTGGCTGATGGGACCTGGGGAGGGCCAGGAGTAAAGGACAAGAGAGAGAAACTGCTGGAATTGTACCATCTATCCCTGGGATAGACAGGGCTGACAGGAAGCATAACAAAGAGGATGCCCTGTCCTCTCTCTGCCTGGCTGAACACAGTGTCTTAAAGGAGGGGGGCAGTGACACTGCAATTGAGCAGTAATTAACTGTTTTCAGCTAGACTTTAGAGAAGTTACATTCTCAGAAGAGGACGCCAGATCCTGCACATCCTCCCAAGGAAGGTGTGGTGGCACTCACGGCTCACTCAGGGTTAAACACACCCTTGCAAACTCTGCTACTCTTACAGGAGTTGCACATACCTGTTGTGGGTGGTGCTACCACACCTGAGCAGCCCCAGGTCCACCACAACTCCAGAGAACTGCAAAAGTGCTACCATAGCAAAGATGAGCAGGGAATGAAAACCTGGAGGCACTGGAAAAAGTCAGATGAGCAGAAAGTGTCAGTGGCAACAAAGGCTGGCCATAAAAATGTACTGGGAGCACACTGGTTCTCCTAGAGTTAAGTTTTATCAGGTCTTGTACAAGTGTTTAGACCAGACAGGAATAATTAAATCTAGGTGTAATTACATGTTAGTCGTGGCTGATTAAGTATGCTAATTAATCTGCAATTATCATTTGTTGGGGGGAGATAATGGAACACAGGTAAAACTGCAGCATTTAAGGAAATCCTGGCTATTGTTCTGAAAGAGGAGGTCTCAGAAGGGAAATGCCTGAGCAGTGATGTGGGTGAGGGAGGGTACAGAAATGCTGCTGGGGCAACAAAGGAGGGTTGTGAAATGCAGCCTAAGCCAAGGCCAGCACAGAGTGTGACTAAAGCAGAGCAGGGCTTTGGCACCTGAACTGCAGCTTCAGCAGGGCCGGGGCACGTGGCAGCCTGGCTTCCAGGAGAGAGCCTGGGAGCTGCTCCCTGGGAAGAGAGCAGCGTGCACCCGCGGAGAAGGTGTACCAGCAGTGAGCAGGGAGGGACAGGAACACCTCCCACTGAGCCTACAGAGCTGCCAGGAGGTGGGTGTGAAACTCCTCAGGCTGAAGAGTGCACGGAGTTTTCACTCTCACTTTTGGCTGCTCATTCAAGGAGAGGATTAAATTTATGAGCATGAAATGAGAAGAATGAAGTAACTGCCCTTGTCAAAGGGTAGCACCTAAATCCAAAAAGGGGGGTTTGTCCTTGGACAAAATGTCACAGGGAAAGAATGAAGTGGTGTGTGGGTGTGTGTCAGTGTAAGAAACTGAAACAACAGGCAGCAGGAGGCTGTGTGCAGCTAGTGGGGCACAAATGAAGGGTTAAAGGCCCAGCTATGGGGTGTTTCTTTTATTGCAGGTGTGTCTTGGGGCAAAGATAAGTGAAGGCTCACGGACTTCAAAGACATTCCTGTAAACATCACCTCCCACACAATGCCCTGGGTCTCTTACCCAGACTTTTGGCTGGCCCTGTGGAAGGACACAAGAAGCAGGGGAGAAATGACAATCAGCTGTTGAAAAGCAAGCAATCACTCATTAAAAGACATCCTTTGGAACAGTTCGCCGGCCAGAGCTTTATTTTCAACAGCCCAAACAACCAAAAACCAAGAGCAACAGCAATTATGTGTGTGTGACTGATAGAGTGCAGTACCCAATCATGGCATACAGAGTCTGCCAATAAATTAAGGAGTGAAAAAAACAAACACAGTGCATACCTAAAGATCATCAGTAAATAAGTGAAACACAGCCTAAGTAGAAGTATTTGCATATCCTCTGTTTTAACATTGCCCTTTCAAAGCTAACCAAACCACTCTTGCTCTGTGCAGACTATCATACAAGCACTGGGCTAAATCATAGCTTCACGCCAGGGACAATTCCCTTGGAGGGACAGGAAGGCAGGTCACACCCTGAGAATCAACACTTGCCTTCCTGAGTCCCCCTGGTGCAGCCAGGAGGTGTGGCAGACACTCCTGATCACTGACACAGCTCCACAGCACGGGCAGCACTGAGGACACTGCACTGGCTGTGTCTCCCCGTGGAATGCTGCCCCTGTGCAGGATTTGAGGGGGTACCTTACTTGCACGCAGTGTGCATCACTGAGTTACAGCCCAGGCTTATTCCTGCTACTGCTTTATCATTGGTTTCATCTGGACTTTAAACATCCATCTATCAATAAATAAAATCATTGGTTTAGCACGCATAATAAAATTACACCTCCCACTGGTCACTGTTTGAGAAGGTCTCCTGTTGCCCTCCACACAAGCCTCGAGAAAATGACTTTCTTTTCCCTCAGGCTCACTAAGGTTTCAAGTAACAATTTTCAGTACTGCTTGGACAAGACACAGGCTTGGTTTGGAACCCTGATTCTGGCTACAGGGTCGAAACATTTCCACACTTCTACACTCAACTGTATCAAGTCCCCGACTGTGCCATTTTCACCTGTGAGCAGCAGGAGAGGGAACTAACAGCCCTTGCTGTTGTTTCCTCTCCAGGTGACTGAAACAGTCCTTTTACAAAGCCTATCAACCTAACACAGCTAAAATGAAAAGCAAAAATGTCACTCGAGTCAGAACTGAAGCCTGTGTGTATCAAGACTCACATCAAGAGCTCTTATCCACAGCCACTTGCTCTAACAAACCTCCTACAAACACAGCCTTGACTTCCTTCTCCGACAGGCCAGGCCAGAACAGTCTGAGATAAGCCATATCTTCCTCCGAGTACTTATAAGGCACTAAAATTAAGCCACAACCAAAAAACACAAACTCAAAAGAAACCCAAATAAACTCACCCATAAAGAAATTAAAATTTGGCTATATGAAATAGCAGCAATTTGTTTTTTTGTTTGTTTTTTTTTCCAGTGGTTTACAAAGCCAGAACATTGATACTTTGGGGCAAAAAAAACCAACAATGCACCGTTGGCCAACTACAAAATACCTAAAAAACCTACATCCATTCACACTTTGTAATCAAAATCAGTACAAATCTGATAGGCACAAGTAAAAAGCATCTTCTTCACCCCTCAAAAGCTCAGTTTTCCAACAGAAGGGGAGCTGAGCTGCCGTGCAGGACAGCCCAGGCAGCCAGAGGACGATGGAGTGAGGATGAGCCACTGCAGAGCTGCTCTACAGGCTACTGACTGCAGGCAAGTGTTTGTAACAACGTGGTTAAATCAGACAAAGTGTTCAGCTTTGGCACCTATTTCTGAGCCCTCCCTCCTGCTTTCAGAAGTTAAATGCAGCTGTGGCTACACAGCTGGTGGAACTCCAATGTCTTCATCCATTCCCAGTATTTTTCTTCTGCTTGGAAATAGGTGAACTCACCTATGTCACTACATTAGATACAAAGGCTAGCACTTCAGATTTCTTATAAAACAATCACTCTGAGTTTGGAAAACTGGTTTTAAAACATACAAAGAAATACTAAACATAAATGTGTAAAGCAGGAATTCATACCTTTAAACATCGATAAGAATGAGCTTATTTGGAGAGCAATAAAGCTTTTTTTTTCTTTTTTTAAAGGATATACTGACTAGCTATAGGTAAATTCCTCTTTCCCTGATTGCTTGGTGAGCTCAGCCAGGCTCAGTGCCTTGCAGCTTTGCAGATTTTGTCATACACTTCTGGAAAGGCATCCTTGCAATTCATCTGCTCCCTCAGCTTGTGGTACAACGAGCCATCAAACATATCCCAGAACTCCTCACGGGTCATGTAACAATCTGCATACAGCATCTGGAAACTGGAGGGAAGGGAAAAAGATGAGACAGAGATTCAGTATTGACTGAGCCACAAGATTCGATATAGAATATTAAAAAAAAAATTATAAAATTCAGTGCAAGCTATGAATAGCAAATACTTAACAAAACAAAAAAAAAAAACATTAACAATGCTTTTTAAAAACAAGAAAATACAATTGCTTACAAGGATTATGCTGGGACACTCAGCCAATTATGTTTTGTGTATTTGTTTTCTGCCTGTTTTCTTAGGATCCATGGAGACACAGCCATAGAATCTCTTATTTGCCTGCATTACAATATCCATTCAAGACAGATGTAACAATACATCCTTTGACTTTTTCATTTCTTTGGACATTGAGAATAGAACTAGGAAGGCAAGACACCACCAAATGAGACCAAGCCAAGAAGATAAATCCATAATGTAAACAAAGCACAGTGTAACAAAGATCCATTTACAAATTAAATCCTTCTTCAGCTGTGGACTCTTCCTCACTTCCATACTGTGCTCTCTAAAGTGCAGCTACCATCAGAGTACAGCAGCAAAACACAACCTAACATAAAAGCTCTATTGTTTCGTGTGATTACAAAACTGGAAGATTAAGCATTTATCCATTGTTCATTTCCCAGTGACAGGTAGAAAACAGACCAAACTTTGTCAGTAAAGAGCTTTAAATTAAAAAGCTTCATTTCAAGTTAATGAAAAAAAGAAAAAGCTTAAGATTAACTTTGGGTTGCTTTGTTCTCTGGCAAATCACTTCTTGCAGGCTCAAAGTCATTTGCAGTCCCCAAATCATCTCGAAGCAGCCTTGCCATTATTGCTCAGCCACATGGGACATGATCACTGTTAGACTGAGAACTAGGTCAAAACAGAAATGGGGATAAATTGTACTGATGGTGTAAAAATACTGTGTGGTTGCTTTTTGTTCCTGAGAAACCAGCCTGTGGCTGCTTCTCCACTGACACTGCTGCAGCAAACGAGGCTGGCTCGAGTCCACGACAGATGGTGGGCACAGGCCTCACACCCACTGTGGTCCTGGGCAGTAAGAACTGAGGCAGGGAAAAGGAAGCTCTGGAGCACGAGTTTTGAGGGAGGAAAGAATGCCAGGGCCTGGCTGCAGGGACAGCCAAGGCTGGGCCCCTGGGCAAGGACAGCCTGGGGCAAGGACGGGGCAGAGCCACCACGTGATGCTGCAAGGACTGCAGGGACACCCAAGGGCAGGCAAGGAAGCTGTGCAGACTTCTGGGACTCTTCAAAGATGTTTTCCAGAGGATGTATTCCAGAGGAGCAGCCTGGAGCTGAAAGGTGACCTGGAGTCACTCAGCTCCCACCTACACTGCAAGAACTTCAGCCAGTGTGTTTGTGTTTGGTTGGTTTTGCAACCAAATAATAAAGTGAAATTGTATTTAAAACTCACCAAAAACAGAAATTTAAATCGGTTTCCAATTACTGTGGTTGTTAAATTATTGCAATATTAAAGTTCTGTGGGATAAATAACTGATTTCCATAACCACATGGGTGTGAATTATATGAGATTATTCCTGTTCTGAGGAGTGGGGTCCTTACCCATGCACACTTCTTACAAACTTTTCCATTTGCCTCATTGAAGCCCTGGCTTCAAACTGTTTGCTTTTGGGCTCTCCATAAGCTCCTATATCCACGTAGAGCTCGGTTTCATTTCCTTTGGGATGGACCATTCCAGGATTGTTGGGCAATATGAAAGGACATAACCAAATAGGGTACACCTGCAGGGGCAGGAAAACAATTTGTCATTTATTTTTTAACACAATCACTCTTTAAGCTCTTTTATAAATGTGACAAAATGAAGAGTTAAGAGAACTTGTTCCCAATCTGGGACTGAAACCTTTGCTTTCAGCTCTTCCTTCCCAGCTGTCCTGGTGTTGTTTTTAGCTGGACTTCCTAATGACCATAACACAAATAGATTGAAAATGTCCTCCTAGAATTACATCTCCTCCCTTTAAATATTTGAAATTAAAAGAAAAAAAAAAAACAAACCCAACCCAACCACAAACAAACCACCCCTGATCTCAAAGCAACAACTGAATAAACAATCTGAGCAAAAAGAGAAGGAAGTGTTTTCTTTTCCAGGTCAGTCCCCAGTTGAAATTGACAAAACAGAAACTCTACACTAACTAAAATAAATTCAGAAATAAAAGCAAGGGAAATGAAATTCCACAGTTGGTGTTTAGTGAGACCACCAATCATTTTAAGTGAAGATCAGCTCAAATTTTAGCAAGGGATAAAAGCTTTTAGAAGTGTTGGCTTTTATTTAATTCTTCTCTCTTTCAGAGAGCTGTGTTTATTTCTGCTGCAGCCTTGCCTCATGGACTCACAAGGCACAGCACCCCCCAGGACATAAAAATGACCTTTTGCACAAGCAGGATATTATGTCTTGAGACCAACAGTCACAGTTCTTATCACAAACAACCCAAGACTTGCTGTGCTCCACAGAGACGTGTTCTTACATTAAGGTCCACGTGGAAGGTCTGGATGGATTTTTCCAGGCTCTTCATTGGCACCAGCATGTCCTGCACCACGTGGTGCTGCTCATACAGCTTCCTTATGGCTTCTCCTTGGGTCAGCTTCAGCAGAGAGATTTTGGGGGGAACCATCCAGCCAAACAGGTAACGGAACACAGGGTTATTGCCAAAAGGAATGATGTCCTTCGAAGGGAAAGGAGAAAGAGTCTCACTTTGAAGAATGTGTAAGTGGACCAAAAGAACACTTCAGAATCCTCAGAGCAATACTGAGCCAGTTTTGCAATAAATTTAATTGTTGATATTTTTGCTGAAGTATTAAAATGCAAATAATGAGGAAATTATTGTTGGCTCCAGAGCCCTGCCCCAAACCTCCTCTGGTTACCACTGATTTTCAGTTGTACAAATCACAACCTACCCAGCCCCAAATAATTTCAGACAATAAAGTTCAGAGAGCAACAGGCTATTATCTTGCAACAGCCAAGAGAGGAGTGCACAAGGAGCTATCCTTACAGGGGTTTTGCAAGAATAATCCCACAGAAGTCCTCAGAAGCATTTTAAAGCTGTGAAATTTTAATTACCACCTGCACTGCCAACTCCTGTTTACCTTCTGCAGGAGCTGAAAGGATCTGGTACCTCACTCCAGAGATTCAAAATGTTGTAACAGGAATATTTCAGAATGTCAAATAAAGTTTTGTGTAAGCACACATGACAATAAACACAATTTATGAAACTCCAAGTAATGACCTGACTACTGTAATTACTTTAGGCAGGGCAGTCTTTCAGACAGAATTTCACATTCATGTTTTTTTCCACCATCTGAATTTGAAAATCACTCAGGAGGTACAAAAATGTAATGCTGAAATTGGTACTTAAGGTCTAAACTCAGAAAAGCACTAAACCAAAAATTAGGAGTTTCTGATACAACACTTTACATGTGAAGAAGTGTCTTTGGATTTGCTGTACCCAAATGCAAGACCTGTAAATTTGCCACAAACTTTGCTGGTTTTTTTCTGCCATGAAAGACAGAAATTGCTGCCAAGGGGAAGAAGATCCATTGTGAAAGGGCAGAGGACCTTCCTGCAGACAGATTTGGATTTTGGGACTGCTCTTACCTGGAGCTCCCAGAAGATGCTGCGAGTGTGTCTGTGGTAATAATGTCTGGAAGGAATGTACTCTACTCCAGTCCTGTCAGCTTTCAAATACTTCTCCACATGCTTAAAGAACCATGGCTTGTAGTAGTTGCCAATTCTGTTTATCTACAGGAAAACATGCATTATTAGATAACAGTTACACCTTGCCAGACAACAGAGTGTGCCCCCAAATTCCTTTCCTGGGAGGAACCTGTGTTATACCCCCTGGAATAAGACTCACAGGACACCTAGGGAGCCTTCACTCCTCCACCTGCAAGGCTCCTTCTTACCTTTCTTGCCATTAAGATTTAAGTAAGGCTTGCCACTGAGAAGCCATTTAAGAGCCCAAGAATGTGACAGAACTGAATTCCTAAAATGCCAATCTCTAAGGCCACCATTAATCCAAAATCTCATGTGGCAGAGGAGGAACATCCAGGTGGAAAGTTGCATGAACACTCAGTATGACCTTCCTGTGCATGCCCCTGATGTGTTCTTATTAACAGAATTAAAAGCTTGGTGGGAAGAGAGTTACTCTGAATAATTGCAGCTCAAAGCAGCATTGTTCAGTCTGTGAGAAAAGATCCTTCTCTTCCTCCTCAGGTACTGCAGGAAGAGGCTGTAGACTGAATTATTTGCTAGAACAATGAAATCAGTGGGTCACTTCTCATCAATTGAAGAGATTTAGGAGAACAGATTCTGTCATAGTAACAAAGGGCAGTAATTTAAAATATTCTGATGGGCAGATCTAACTTTTAATCCTATCTTAAGAGATTGTTCCAATTTTATAATGGTTTTATCCTAGCATCTAGTACATTTCATTGTAACTTCTCTTCAGTTACCTTGCTCTGCTCAGCTTCATCAGTCAAGACTCCTGTCATGATGACTGCTTCATCCAAGGAATACAAAAGTCCTTCCACAAAACTATTCTCCTTTTTCTTAGACTCTTCAGTGAACTTCTCACAAATCTTCTGCAGTCCTCTCACTGGCTTGTAATGTATTTTGACATATTTCTTGGCAGGAATCATTTTTATTTCTGCTGCAACCAGGAAACCCAGAGTACCACAAGACCAAGGCACTGCATAAAATAGGTCTGAGTTTTCAGTCTGCAAAAAGTATGTCATACTAAATCATATATCCACACCAAAAACTGTCAATGACATTGTAAATGATAGCAAAGTAACATTTTGTCTTACTGGTGAACATCTCACAAGGCTTCCATCAGCAAGAACAAGTTCATAGGCCACACAGGTGTGCTGAAAAAGTCCATAGATATGGGATGAAGACTCAATGCCAGTTCCCATGATCAGGCCACCTTATCAAGAGAGCACACAACAAATCAAATTAAACACTCTCCAAAACATGGGTGATTTAGGAGAGCAAACCCCTACTTTATAAGCTCTTTTAATGCTATTAAAAAACAATGAAAAAGGAAGTGCTTATAACATAAATATCACAAAGAACATAGGGTTCAACAGAGTACTGAACCTTTAGAACAATGCAATGTTTCACTGCATAAAAAACCCTGATGGAAGTGCAGCAAAGTCAGTGAGTCTCTTGTCATCAACAAGCCTTACCTACTGTGAGATCATCCAGCTCTGGGACCACAGGGATAGTCCAGCCCATGGGATTCAGGTATGCAGTCAGCTGGCCCATGGACACCAAAGGCTCCACACGAACAACCTAAAAAGCAAAAAAGAAAAAAAAACCACCCCCAAGTTCTCACCAAACATAAATTAAGAGTTCAGCATTAATGATGACAAAATATGGCTAACTGGATACACTCCCATCTGTTATCAGAACTCAGAGATTCACTTTCCTAAGAGAGCTACTAAAAATAGTGGGAACTGTTTAGTGATTCCTCCTCTGCCTCAACATCTTGTTGCTCAGTGCCCAAACCCATAAATCAATCTGGTCTTTTAGACTTCAGCACATAAAAGCCAAGCAATTCCATATGCTGGGTTTTTCAGACAGAGAGATCCAAGCACACATTGCAAACCCTTGAAATTTGATGGGTCTGCTACAAAATTTTGCTCTTTGTGGAATCTAATCCCTTCAGCCCTGAGTACTGTAAAGAAAGCTGTAAAATCCATTATAGAGGATGCATTGTGGTGGGATTGGTTACCTGTCTTTCACTGTCCACTTCCAGAACATCCATTAAATTGATCATGATGTTCTTGTGGGTCTTCTTGTACTTGCCAACCCGCAGTGACACGGTCAGCCAGCCGGGCCGGCCCGTGCACATGTACCTCTTGCTGCCTTCCTTCTTCCATTCCCGGACCTGCAAGAGCAAGGATGCTTTGGAAATCCCTCTGCAGGCCTCTGAGCTTCTACATAAAGTACGACCAGAGTGGTTTAGTTATGTAGAGGATGTGTTTCTAGTATCTTGTAGCTTTGGGGGAAGGATTTAGAAAGCTATCGTGACACTAACAGAGAGTTTAAAAAAAAAAACAAAACACAGGAAAACCTTCTCTAAGGGAGTTAATATCACTGTTATAATCTTAGTTCTACTCCAAAACACACAAAAAGTGGCCTGAGCCTGCAAATGAACAGGCAAAGAGAGAAAACAAGGTCTAGTGGAAGCAACCTTGAGCAACCTGGTCTAGTGGAAGATGTCACTGCCCGGGGTGGGGGTGGGGTTGGAACGAGATGATTTTTAAGGTCCCTTCCAACCCAAAGCCTCCCAGGATTCTATGAAAAGTTGAGAAGGAAAACGTGTAAGCCACACATATGAGCCACGAATTCTGCAAAGCCACAGCAGTTAACACTGGAGAATAAACAACTGCATTTTCTTCAAAGCTGAGTTGCTATCACAGCCGGTAAAAACCCCAAACCAATCAACAACCCCAAACCCTCCGAGAGCAACGCCACGCACATTAATATCCATCTGCATCCGCGAGAGACAAGGCAGGAAAGCCAAGCAGACGTGACAGAATTACCAGAAACGCCACAAGACATCCGCATTTCTGGGCGGAGGAAAAGTTTCCTCTCCCCGCCAACCACCCCCCGGAACGGGCAGTGCCGGGCAGCAGGACGCGAGTGGATCGAGACGCGTTTCTTGCCCCACGTGCCCGTGTGGCACACACGGGAGTGCCCCCGAGCCTGCTGGTGCCCAGCACAGCCCCGAGCTCCCGCAGCGAGCGAGTCCGCAGAGCCGCGGCGGGACGGGAGCCCCGCAGGGGGCTCGAAGCCCCGCTGCTGTTTATCCGCTCCGGCCGCGCTCTGCCACACAGCGGCGAGGGGAGCACGGGGAGCAGAGAGCGGGACGGGGCCGGCAGGGAGCGGGACGGGGTCGGCAGGGAGCGGGACGGGGCCGCGCTGTCCCCCCTCAGAGCCGCGGGCGCCGGGTGGCGGCGAAGCCTCACCTGCTGCTGGATGTGCCGGACGCGCTGGGCGTGCTGCCGCGGGGCGCTGTGGAGGCGCCACACGGCCCACGCGCGCAGCTGGTAGTAGATGTCGAAGAGGATGGAGAGCGGCAGGAGGAAGA
>VZRX01022837.1:58162-69816 GCA_013398075.1 Notiomystis cincta
CCGGGCGGGGCTGGTGACTGGTCCTGAGGCGGGGACTGTGTGGGATACAGGACAGAGGACAAGGGCTGAGGCTGAGGGGACCCCCAGGTCAGGGCGGGGGTACCCCGGGCAAGGGGCGCACCCTTTGCGTTGAGGTCTGGAGCAAAACAGCTCCGTATCCCTCATTTGTGCATCCCTCTGGTGTTGTAGGCTCCAGGGGACTCGGCAGTGCAGGTGTCTCCCACAGAAATTCCAAAGCGCGACACGCGGTTCTGTTTCTAGAATAAAGAAGGGGACACCTCCCTCCAAAACACGGCTCGCGCTCTGAAACCCCGGCAGAAAATTCCCGTCCGTGCTGGAACCACGTGAGGGAAGATAAATAAATTCTGTGAGAAAGGCGAGGCTTCGTTGAAGTTGAAACCCCTCAAGGGATGCGCTGCTTGAGAGGACGTGGCGGAGGCCCGGAGACAGCACCAGGAGGTCCTGGCACAGCCGGAGCTGTCAGGGACCCAAAGTGTTCCCGAGGTGATGCTACGTGTCAGGTGCTGCCTCGTCCTCCTTGGCAGCAGGACAAGTGCTCCCCTCGGCCTTTTGGTGACAGAGACTTGGGCACTCCAGGCTGGGAGGGACGGAGGTGCAGAGCTCAGCTGTGGCGGGCCAGCCACACCTTTCAGCCGCCCTCAGACCACTGGAAGGCTTTGCTTTGAACCCCACTTCATGGTTTCACAGGATGGTTTGGCTTGGAAGTACCTTAAAAGCACCAAGTTCCAACCCTCCTGCCGTGGGCAGAGCCACCTTCCATTAGATCTGTTTGCTCAGGTCTCCAGGGATGGACATTTTAGCACACTGCTTTGATGGGTTTTGTCCCACTACTTTCATTGAAGGGCTACATTGAGACTTCACAGCTCTCATATTTGGGAATGTTCTCCTAATTTCCAGACTAAATTTATTTATAGCCAAATTATATTTGTTGCACTTGTGCCTAGTCAGCTCACTATCTTTTCTTAAATCTGAGCTGATTGATGTTATCTGCTTTTACTTATCAGTTCATCTGCTGACTGAAATTATGCATTCAAAAGAAGGTTCCTGTGCTCTAAGAAAGGTTATTTTAACCTCTCTGAAGGCCTAAATAATTACTCCTGATCTGAATGTGATCAAGCACATTGAATAACAATATCATTTATTCATAAGGGGATATTTATGCCTTCAGTGTAAATACTATTTTGAAATGTTTTTTATGAAGAACCATTAGAAGTGCTTATAAGGTCTTTCATGTTTTGGTCTTGTTTTTGTAAGGCCCTAGGCAACAGGAAAGGGGTAGGTGAGCTCAAAGATTGTGATATGAAACTACTTTAAAGCAGAAGAGTGAACCACCATTCAGATTATGGTGAAATTGCTCATGGAGCTACTGATGCCAGGCATAGGAAACACAGGAATGAGAAAGGAGATGAAGGAAGGGGAGACAGAGATGCTGCTGGTTTCCAATTCTAGTTATTCTAGTTATTTGAGCAAAACATCATCCAACGATCCATGTAGGCTTGGGAAAACATCATCTGCAAATCTGGTTGGAAGAGCTAAGGTTCCCTTGGTATCTTGGTGAGACTAAAATCCCTGGTTTCTTCAATTAAATTATCATTTTAAGTGTGTTTAAGCTGTTAGTGCTTCTTAAAAAAGCAGTCCTTTTCCCTTCCTCTCCTCTCTCCCTCCCTCTCCTTCCATCCCATCCGCCCACTCATGCTGTTCTGGGCATGCTGTGCAGTACAAGTGCTTCTGCTGTCACTCAGTTTGGAGAACTGATCTGACTGAAGAATTAAACATTTATTTTTTTTTTTAAATCAGGTTTTTTTTTCAGCCTGGATCAGCTCCCTGGTGGAGTTCACCCCACACACTCGGTGCTGGGAGCAGAGGAGGGGCCTGGCACTGACTGTGCTGGAGCTCCCCGTCCTCTTGGGGAGAGCTCATCCCAGCCAGCCCTGCACAGGGCCCTGCTCCTTACCCAGCAGGGCCTGGGGGTAACCATGCAAAGGCTTTTGGGCAGAAGATGCAGCTCTTTGTCCAGGGAGACAGCGAAAAGGGACACAGTCACAGAATCCTGGAATTGTTCAGGTTGGAAAAGCCCTCTAGGATCGTCAAATCCAAGTGTTCCTCCAGCACTGCCAAGGCCAGCACTAGCTCATGTCCCCAGGTGCCACATCTGCTTGGCTTTTAAATCCCTCCAGGGATGGGGATTCCACCACTGCCCTGGGCAACCTGTTCCGGTGTTTTAAAACCCTTTATGTGAAGAAATGGTTCCTGGTGTGCAATCCAAACCTCCCTGGCACAGCTTGAGGCTTCTTCCTCTTGTCCTGCCCCTTGTTCCTTGGGAGAAGAGTCTGACCCCCACTGGCTCCAGGCTCATTTCAGGGAGTTGTAGAGACCGAGAAGGTCCCTCTGAGCCTCCTTTTCTCCAGGCTGAGCCCCCCCAGCTCCCTCAGTCTCAGATTTGTGCTCCAGCCCTTTTCCCATCTCCATTGCCCTGCTCTGAACACGCCCCAGCCCCTCAATGTCTTTCTTGTCTGAGGGGCTCAGAAATGCACACAGAATTTGAAGTGTGGCTTCCTCAGCCCCGAGCACAGGGGGACAATCCCTGCCCTGATCCTGCTGATCATCCACACTACATGATCATAACATACAGAGCATTTGAGCTGCACACAAAAGTAGGCTGAGGACTTCTGTCTCTGCAAGAAAAATATCAGAGACCTTCAGTGGCACCAAAGGAAGGCATTGAAATGCATTAAAAAGCCCATTTTATCATGGAAACTCTCACAGCCCTGGTACTGACTGCCACAGAGCTGCTGCTGAGCAGTACCAGGACGTTAAAAGGACAGGCATTTTATAGGACTAGTTATGAAAACTAATAAAGAATTCTGGGAAGACTGCAAGCCTGCTTAAATCCGTGAACAAACCAGCCGATGGTCGCTCGTGGTTAGGGCTCACCTGATTTCGGTTTTCCTGCACGTTTGTTTGGTGCAAAGCTGGCGCTGTTTGAAACGGGAGCGTTTCGGAGGTTTGGAGGGAGGCGGTGCTCAAAGCGCTTGTGAGAAGCTCCCTCTGCTGAGAAATCCAAAGCATGTTCGGTCTCCCTGAAGGGAAAGCCTGTAGGGGAGCGACGGCTGGAGCCGGCTCCCTGTGTTTACCTGGTGTTGCTCGATTGACCAGCTTCCACATGGGTTGGTTTTCAAAAGTATCAGTGGGATTTCTATTGCCCCGCACCTATTTCTCAGGTTCCACCAATGTTTCATGTGAGGGAGTGGAGGTGTGTGGTGGCTTGAGGAGGAGGAGGGCAGAGGGTTTGGCACAGCAGCTGTAGCTGGCCTGGCCCTTGGGAAATTGGTCAAAAAGGGAAAATGGGTTTTAGAAACTTTAGAAACTTCCAGACAGCTCTCAGGGAAAGTGAAACACCAACTGAAGGCTTAGGCAAGGTGAGATTGGTGAGGCTATTTTAAGTGTAGGTGGACCCAATGTGGAAGGACTTGTTTAACATCCGTGGTGGGGAAAGCTCTCCATGTGGGTTAGTCCACCCTGTCCAGCACACCGAGTCCTTGGGCTGACTTTGCTCTTTTTTCCTTGCTTTCCCCTGTCCTCTCAAGGTTCCAGTCACCCTGTTCACGCTGGGAAGGGCTTCACCAAGAGAAGGAATAACTGGTGCTGCAGGACCCAAGGATACCTGGGCTGTGTCCTTTGTGCTCTGATACCAATCCTGTCGTGTCAATGGCTGGTGGGACCCATCACCACCTTGGGGGGAAGCAGATGCAGGGTGTGAAGTGAAATCAGGAATACTGATGATGGCAGAGTGTGTCCCATCCTTCAGTGGCTGTGCTCTGCATCAGGAGGCAAGGTCAGCTGCTGGTCAGCACGTTCACAGAGCCACCAAAAACCCCCAGTGCTGCAGAACGTACCAGAGCTTTCGTGTATTCTCTGTGACCTGTATTAAATCCAGCTTTACAACTGCCTCTGAAAGGATACCCTGTCTGGGATTTATAAAAAGAATCACTTGTCAAAACAGAGAGCCAGACTGGGAAAGGAATTCAGCCCTGCCTTCATTGTCACCAGGGTAGTGTCCTCTGTGGCAGAAATGAAACGGCTGTGGCATGGTAGCAGGAGTGGAGAGCTGGTTACTGGGGAGCTTGGGGTTCCAGCACTCAAACTACAGGCTGAGGGAGGCCACACTCCTCTGGGTGAGCAGTGGGGGACAGTGAGCTCATGGCAACCCTCAGTTGGCTTCACAGCCCTGAGAGTGAGGAGGGGAAGTGGGTGAAGAAGCAGTGGTGTTCCCCTGTCTCCTTCTGTCGGTGAGATCCTGGGGACACCGACTCTGCTGGACACCACAAATGAGCTGCAGTCACTGAAGGGAAATAAATGGATTATTTCAGGCTCAGGCTATAAAGGACACATGCACCAGTGACTTCCAGGCTGCTCAGGGTGAACTTTGTCAGGAAGGCAGTTGTGAACCACAGCTGGTGGGGAGCGACTGCAGGGTACCCCCTCCCATCACTTGCCCCTGGAATCCTCCTGCTTGGAGAGGCAAATGCTGTGGGAACATGAAGGAAGCATTTGGGGCTAATGTGATGGTGAAGGCTTGCCAATGTCACCAGAGGAAAGCACTACAAGTTGTTTTTCTGTACAGGCCAAATTTTTCTCCTGTTTTCAGCTCCCAGCAAATCTGCCTGTGTGTTTAGCCTCCCAGTACCAGATGTACTTGCAGGCCCTTTTCCTCCAAATAAAGCTAAGACATGCACTGCCTTGGCTGTGGCCATTCTCTCTGTCTGGTGCTGTCACTCTGTCACCTGTCTGCTTTCATTTATTTCAACGTTTTAAAAATTGCATGGGCCCACTCCCAGATGATGTAAACTGATAAAACTCCAGGCCATGCTCCAAAAACACCAGTGTAACTGTAGGATCTGACCCTTTGGGTTTACTTACCTATGCCAAAGAAAAAATAGAAAAGCTGTGAGCAAAGCAAAAAAAAATCAGGAGAAGAATGGCTGGGAAAAAAGAGTTTAAGATGTTGGTTATATAAGGGTTTATAGCTGTTAAAGTCACCTAGAATATCCTTTTAATAAACGAAGAAATCGCAGCCAGATAAGTTAATAATTAAGGGTGACAAAAATATACCATTGTTCCAATAATAAGGAACTGTATTGGTCTTACTGAAGATAAATGGAGGCGTATTTAACGTGGTTCAGTGCTATGCTGATAGACTACAAATGTCCTTTTTTTTCACTAGAAAACTCAACATAAAATCAGGTCGAAAGCTGATTGCCAGTATTTGTTCCCTCCAAGTTGCTCGGCTCCTTTCAACAGCAGCTGTGCCTTGGAAGCGACTCCCACGTGTGTGGAACTGAGCAGAAGGAAGCTGGAGGCTTTGAGGAGAGGTTCCTGCCCCTTTCTGTGGAGAATGACAAGATGTGCTCCCACGTGTGGATCATCTCATGGAGATACAGGATGAGTTTCAGACTGGGGACTGGATAAATTGACTGGTCCTCAGCTCTGCAAGTCAGTGACTGGAAAAAGTGTCTGCACAGAAGGTGCTGAGGGGGTGATTGCTCAGTTTCCTTTAATACAGGAAATTTCTGTGGAATCCAGTTTGGCAGACTTGGTTGGAGCCATACCTAGGAAATTATACAGCAATTTCAGTACCTCTTGACACAACCAAACCCCAATTTTTTTGTACTCCCAGTAAGCATCAAAATATGATTGCTGCAGCACCCTGCCCCTGAGGAAGAGAGGCCTTTAAATACCCACCCAGAGCAACCCTGTGACTCACAGATAAACCTGAGAATGGGTAAATGTCCTGATCCTGTCCCCAGCTCATGTTAAACTCAGGTGCTCTTCCAAGCCCTTCATGTGCTGAGTTGCAGACTCACACAGCTGCTTTCTGTGTCCTCCTGCCCTCTCCATCCTTGGCAAGGCCCATTTTTTTACAGAATGCTTAAGGAAAGCATTGACAAATCAGCCAGCAATAAACCATTGTCATCCCAGAGCAGTTAATTACCATTATCTATGCTATCAACCCAGAGCCTGTAATAAGCTCTGAACTTTTATTGCAAAGGTGTCCACTTACATCCAGGCTAATGCAGATTATAGGGCTGGGATGAATTTTCCCTCATGCTGGAACTGGCAGAGTGAATCAGGGCAGGAGAGTTTCATCCCTCTGTGAGGCAATGAGTCTCCTGCCAACAAGAGCTGACACTTCTCTGGCACAGGAGAAGTGCCAGGGAGGTGAAACCACACCTTTTCAAATGAGATGAGTAGCCAGAGAAAAGGACAGGATACATTTTGGGGAGCCAGATTAACTCTCTGGATCCTGGGTGACTTCCCTGGGAGGTCGAGCAGGGGAACCTGTGTTCTCCACAGGCCTGTGTCCCAGGGATGCTGCTCAGGGATGCTTTCTGTGAGGTCCTGTCACCTGCATATGGTAGATGGAGACCTTTTCAGTCTGAAGGTAACGAATTCAGGCAATGTCTTCCAGCTGTTTCTTCACATGCATCTTTGCAAATGCCTCTTACTCACATTCACATCCCCCTCTTTCTTCCAAGTCAGTACAGAGCCTGTTTTTCTCTGACAGATCGAGGGAAGAGATGGGAGCAACCTGCTCCTACACCTCCATAGGAGAAATCTCCTTCCAGTGCTGTTTCTTTCAGGCAGGAACCAGGAGAACATCAGGAGTGGGGTCTCCTCAGAACCTCACCAGAGAGTGTGAGGCAAATCCTCCACTGAGGGAGCTGTGGCACTGGAGATGAGTGCTGGTATCCTCTGACAGCCTGGCTCTGACTCTTTCAGTGCCATTACAGAGAAGCTGCAGCCTGTTTTTTCCCAAACTCAGCTCCTGTCTTTTCTGGCAGAGTTTGAAATTGGTCGTCAGTTACCTAGAAACCCGTGTGAGGAGATGTAAGTGTTCTGGGTTAAAGCAAGGCAAGGTGTGCAGGCAGAAAGCACAGAGCTCTTCCTGGGTCAACAGCTGAAGTTACAGATGAGCTTTGAAGAAAGCAGACAGGCTTTTGGGCACAGCAGGGCAGCAAAGGCATCCTAGGTGAGTATTTCACTGAATTAGAAGGGAGTTTCTTACAGGTACCTTGTACAAACTCTTTGTGTGGATGTGAGTGTGCACAGGCTACATCAAATGTCCTGGGAATGCTGCTCTCCTGGGTTTTAAAGCACTTTAGATTTGTAAGTTGGTTAGGCCTGTGAGTAAGTTACTGTTGTGGAATAGTAAATCCTATATGAATTCTTTGCTATATTGTTTAACTTAACTGATAACATAAATTACATATGTTAGGTTTAAGTGCTGTTAAGTTTAAATGCTGTTTATTGAAGTACTGTTGTGCCTTTAGGATGTATTCCTTTTTATCCTTACCTTCTCCTATCCTTTTGTCTCCCTCTCCCCAGCCCAGCTTTCTCATACATAATTTTGGATTTATTTCGGTTTGGATTGATTGACATTGGATTTTTTGTTTGCTTTTTTCCTCTCTGTGCTTTAACCATCTAGTAAGGAATAGAGTGAGCCTTGCCAACGAACTTTGTCATGCTGTTGCTTTCATATTAAATCTGTTTTTGCTGATACCTTTGCTGGTGATTCTTTAAGAAACCTTGAAACACTCCTCCTCTCAGCCATTTTCCCCAGGCTGTCATACTTCCAACAAAATGTTTGCAAGGTTTTCTGGCAGTGTAATATCCCTCAGCCACCTCCCAGAACTGCACACTGATGTGAACAAGTGCTTGTGGGCAGTGGGATAATGCAGGGCACTGGAAAACAGCTGTGGAACATCTGGGACAGGTGTGTGTTGGACACCAAGGGCTTCACACATGGTGGTAACCTGAAGAGCTGCATGGCTGATCCACCCTTTTTTTCCCTAAAATTTGTAATTAATGCTGCTTTGAGCTTCTCTTTTGCATTTTTGTGCTGAAAAATCAACAAAGCCCAACCCCTTCTCTGCTCCCCAGAGAGCTCTGTAATAGCTGCATGCAGCAGAGGAATGAAGAAGCACCAGGTCTCAGGGATGTCAGCATAGCTGTAGTTCATCTCACATCTAATGCTGAGTTCACTGGGAAGCAAATTTAGCCAGTTTTGTGTTTAATCAAAGTGCTTGCTGCTTCTTTCAACATCAGGAATCAAGGCTACACAGGAGCTTCAAGCTCAGATATCCAGTGTGTGGAGTAAATCAAACTGCTGCTGTGTTTCAGCAGCCAGGGCAGGTCTTCCATAACTCTCTCTGCTCAGGTGTGATAGATGTGACTGGCATCAGTCTTGACTGAGGAGCCTCCAGGGCTGGACATCACTGTTCCCTCGCTGCAGCTCACACTGCAGCAGAGCTGCAGCAGCTGTGGCATGTAAAACACGCTGTGTGGTGGGTTACCCACGTGTAACACAGCCCTGTGCCCCTTCATGGAGAAAGAAAGAAGCTCAGACACAGGGCTTCCCTGAGGCAAAAATCTCCAGGAGCTCAGGAGAAGTTTTGTCTGACTGAAGACTGAGCTGAGGCATCTGGATTTAACTCTTTTCTTCCCTCATCCCTTGTTAGGCGAATTTCAAATCCTTTGCAGATTTTGTTGGAAAGCTCCTAGGAAGCTCCTTCTGTTCTCAGCTGCAACACAGAAATTTCCCTTACAGGAAACCCAAAGCTTTATAATACCCATTTATCTACACACCAGCCCCAGCAGGAGTTGGCACCTCAGCCAGGTGCTCCTGTACTAACACAAGCCCCAGATGAAGAGCTGAAGGAATTTGGGAACACTGCTTGTCCATAAAGCCTTCTGTGGATGATTCTATCAGTACTTTCCAAGTGCATTTCCAGAGTTGTGTTTCTCAGTGTGGTGCAGATTTACAGGCTGCTGGTTGGGAAATAATTGCAGACATCAAGCAAACATTTAAGCTTTAAAACACTCAGAGGTTTTGGGTCCAGTGGTTTGCTAGATGACAGACACACAGGAACCACTTCAGAAACTGATAATGAACAACTTTACACACACCTTGTACTTCTATTATAACTCAAACTCAGTAAAAGACATTGGAAATAAATAATAAAATATATTACAAAGTACATATTATGGTAAAAAAAAGGACTTTGGCATTCAATAAAGTCTTGGGTCAAAACCACAGCTGGTCTGCAGGAGTACTTCTGGTTGAACTAGCCAAAAATCCACACAGCACTTTGTGGTTAGGGGGAAGATCCTCTTTTATATCCAAATGCTTGGATTTTCCTGCTGGAGAGCACAGAGGAGGGCTCCCAAACCCTCCAGCTGCCCATGCTGCAGGACCAGCACAGAGACACCCAAGTCCAGAGCAGGTTCAACCCCAAAGGACACTGGGGAATGTCAAGATGTAGGACAAACATTTTCAAAGCCAGGGTTTGCTGACTGGATTAAGTAGGAGTGCCTGAGCCAGTATATCAATCAGCACAACTAATTAGGCATTTTAAGAAGATGCAAATTAAGGCAAAGATATACAGCAGGAGGTTTCTCCTTTGCTTTACACGTGTTGGATGCAGGAACTCTCCCATCTGCACATCCTCTTGGCTACGTGCTGCAGCCCCTTCTCAGCCTGGCAGGCTGCACCCACTCCTGCTCTGCCCAGTGGCCCATGCTGAGGGAAACACCAGGTGTGTCAGCCCCTGGGAAAGGATTCTCCATGGATCTGGGCAACCTGGACACCTTGTGCCTGCAGAGATGTGACCCCTAAAGCCCCACATCAGTCACTCTTTAGTGGAGTGGAGCATGGCCAGAGGTGCTTGCTGGGGTGTCCTGTGTGCCAAATCACTGATGGACACCTGGGGCCTGGCCCAGGCCCCACAAATAAGGTTTCTGGCAGGGAGCCTGTGCTCTGGACTTGGTGAATCCAAATCCATTCTTGACTTGGTGCTCTTGTATCACCCACCCTGTCGTGACAGGACAGAGAGTGTGTGCATATGCACACACACCTCTAATGAAAAAGCTGACTTATTTATCTTGATTATGCAGTGAAATGCACTATTTTACATGTGATTTGCTGCTGCAGCAAAATTAGGTGAACAGTGAATCAAAAAGCAGCACTTTTTTTGTGCCAGCAGCGTTGCTCAGGCTCAGCATCCTTACCTGGGGGAGGCAATTACTGGAACAATCTCTTTCCCCGTTCCTCCTTTGTTCTTGTTCTTGCAGGGGCTGTAACTGTCTTTTATATCTCCTTGTTTTCTCCACTGCAGTTTCACCATACATGGGATGTTTTACATATTTTGCACAGATATGCTGTCTCTATTCTGGAGAAGCCCTTTCCCTATGCCCTGTGTTGCAGCACCTTGTCCACCAGAAAGTTCTCAGAGAGGGAAAATGCAGTTTGGCCAAGGTGCTGCTAAACAGACAGAGGTGCTGGTGCTGTTCAGCTCTTCCAGCATCTACCTTGTGGTGGGATATTTGCCATGGGTTTGTGGCTACCTGTAGGCCAGACCTCTGAGGAAGACAGAATGTTGTGAATGGTTATGGGGCTGAAAAACCAGTGTGCTGGCACAAAGCCACCTGACTCTGCAGCCCTGTGCTGGGGATAGCATGGAGCCGTGCACTAATGCCACCTTGAAGTGCTTCAGAAGCTGTTTGGCAATCAAATTTCAGTTAAATGCAATATTTTAGCAGATAATGAGTAGAAGAAGTTGCCTTGTTGTCCTTCAACAGGGTCACTGCTGATGCACAGTGCCCCACATCACTGGGTGCTGGCCCTGGGGACCCCTGCCCCATGTTCCTCTGTGATGGAGACCCAACCTGCTGCAGGGCCTCTCCTGTGTGAGCCAGCCCAAAACTCCACAGTGTCTGCTGCATCCCACATGTTGTCAGCTGGCCTGAGTGGCTTCTAAGCATGTATGAAGCAGATATGAGTTCCACAGTGGGGCTTTGCATCAGTCCCTGCAGCCTGTGCAGGTAAACCTTGAGCTGGTTTCGAGCTGGTGAAGTGAGGAGCTCCAGGCAGAGCAGGAACAGCAGCCCAGGGTATCCACAGAAATGGCTCTGCCTGTCAGGGATGCTCAGCTGTAGCTCCAGAGCAGCGTGGTGGATCTGTGGATCCGTGGATGTGTGGATGTTGTGGATGTGGGAGATGCAGCTCTTGATGAAATCTCCCTCCAGCTCCGTGATGAGGAATCCAGATTCTGTGCCAGATTCTGTCATTCTGACCATCCTGAAACTCAGATCACAGCACCCTCAGCTTGTTTAATATCCAGGTGTCCTGAGTGCTGCAGGGTAATGGTTTTGAACTAAAAAAGGTTGACTTCGATTAGCTGTAAAGAAAAGAAGTTTGTTTACAATGAGTTTGATGAAACACGGGTTGCCCAGACGGGTGGTGGATGCCCCACTCCCAGAAACATTCAAAGCCAGGTGAGATGGAGCTCTGAGCAGCCTGCTCTAGCTGAAGATATTCCTGCGGTACACGGCCTTTAAGAGGTCCCTCCAAACGCAAACCGTTCTAACTCCATGAACGAGGCAAAGGAACAACATTCGCGTTTGACAGAGAGCTGAGGAGAACTAAAGAGGTCACAAAGCAAGGCTGGGGCAGAGACCCGTCTGTGCTGCAGCCTGGGTGTCCCACACACAGCACAGCCCCAGGGCAGGGGCTCTGCATCCCGAGCTCCGGGTCGGAACGGGAGCGGGAAGGCTCCGCGGGGAGCGCCCGCCCG
>VZRX01022838.1:0-19189 GCA_013398075.1 Notiomystis cincta
GCAGCTGTGCCAAGGCCTGACCAACCTTTCCAGGAAGAAATTTTCCCCAGTATCCAAAGTGAACCTTGCCTGGCTCAGCTTGAGGCTGTTTCCTCTTGCTCTGTTCATTGTTCCCTAGCAGCGGAGCCCAACACCCCCCTCTGCCCCAGCTGCACCCTCCTGTCAGGGAGTTTTGGAGAGTGAGCAGGTACTCCCTGAGCCTCCTTTTCTCCAGGCTGAGCCCCCCAGCTCCGTCAGCTGCTCCTGGTGCTGCAGACCCTTTCTCAGCTCCATTCCCTTCTCTGGACATATTCCAGATCCTCAATGTCCTTCCTGAATTGAGGGGCCCAGAAGTGACCCCAGGATTGTGGTGTTGCCTCACCACTGCCCTGCACAGAGGGATGAAGTCACAGCAGTGCCAGAGGATACAGGAGTGGGGAGAGCTTCTCCAGTGGCTGAGAGGTCAATATTTACTACTTTTCCCATCTCCCCTTCTTGGCCAAAGCAGAAACAATGCTCCCAGGAATCTCCAAAATCGCATTACCCCCACCCTCCCACCTTAAATGAGGCAAAACACACCTGTTTGTGAAATACTTAAGAGTCTTTTAAAGCATCAAACCCCAACACATCAGGTCAAGGGTTCTAGCTCCTTCATGGTGCTTCAGCCCATTATTTATTAAAACAATTAAGTCCTTGGAGAACAACCTGTTTTGCATTCAGTTTTTGCTACCGAATGATTTGCTGCCCTTACAGGTGATCACAACATGTAATGTTAAATTAGGAGTAGAAAACAGTAAGCAATTTACAACTTGGAGTTACTGCAAACCACTGGGTGGGGCAAGGCTCCAGGGCAGAAAAGGAGGCTGAGGGGGAACCTTCTCACTCACCACAACTCCCTGCCAGGAGGGTGGGGCCGCATGGGGGGTAGGACTCCGCTTCCCAAGAACAAGTGATGGGACAAGAAGGAACACCCTCATCTTGTGCCGAGAGCTTTGCAAGCTGCCCAGGAATGTCCTGCCAGCACAGACGCTAGTCTCTGGGTTCCAGCTTTGCCTGCCCAGGGAACGGGCCCGGTGATAGGGATGTCAAGTCCCAGTTGCCAGCTCCACACAGGACCACAGGAGCATCCTCTGGGACATGTGAGGTCAAGTCCAGCATCATCAGGAATGATGCAGGCCAGGTTGGACAGGGCTTGGAGAAACCTAGTCTAGTGGAAGGTGTCTCTTCCCATGGCAGGGGGTGAAACGGGATGAGATTTAAGGTCCCTTCAAACCCAAACCACTCCATGATTCCATGAAATTTGGAGCAGTGTGGTTTGTCCCTTGGAGCAGTTTGCACCAGTACTGTGCCTAAAAGAGCTGGAGAGGGACTTTGGACAAGGAGTGACAGGACAAAGGGTTTCTCACTGACAAAGGGTTAGATGGGATATTGGGAAGGAATTCCTCTCCCTGTGAGGGTGGTGGGGTCCTGGCCCAGAGAAGCTGTGACTGCCCCATGCCTGGAAACGTCCAAAGTCAAGTAGGACAAGGCTTGGAGCAACCTGGGATAGTGGAAAGTGTCCCTGCCCATGGCAGGGGGTGGCACTGGATGGACTTTAAGGTCCATTCTACCCAACGGATGCCGCGCTCGGGGTTTTCTGCCCTCACGGGCCAGCGACACTCTCCCCATTACTGCGCCTGTCAATCAGCGCCGGGGGCGGGGCCGGGGCCCGGCGCACGCGCAGACACCCCTACCCCGCCTCTCGTCCCGTCCTCCGCTGCTATTGGTCNTTATCCTTAGTGTCTCTTCATCCTCAGGCCCCCTCGGCCTCAGCCCCCCATTATTGGCCTCCCTGTCCTCAATCCACCCTCATCCTCAGCTCCTCACATTCTCAGTCCCTCCCTCATTCACAGGCTCCTCCCCCTCAGCTCCCCTCCTCATCCTCCGTCCTTTTCGTCGTTCTCAGACCGTCCATCCTCAATCCCCCCTCATTCTCAGCTCGCCTCATGTCTTCCCCCGATCAACAGCCTCTCCATCTCAGTCCCCCCATCCTCAGTCTTTCCTCTCATCCAAAGACCCCCGATCCTCAGCACCACAATCTTCAGCCCTCCCATCTCAGCCTTCCTTCATCTACAGCCCCTCTCACTCTCAGCTTCCCCCATGCCCCACTCAGCCTTTTCTCACTCTTAAGTCTTTCTCAGTTTTCTCTCTCATCCTCAGTCTCCTCCATCCTCATCCTCCCCCACCCCTTCCTCAGCCTTCTCTCACCCTTAATTCATCCTCAGCCTCCCCTCAGCCCCCAAGTCCTTCCTCATCCTTGGCCCCCCAGGCTCCCCTCCCTCCCCAGTGGCCCTGCCCGTCTCTCTCCCCATTTCCATAGGCCTGGCCCTGCCCCCCGGCCTCCTCCATGCCAAGGTGGCAGTGTCTAAATTCTGTCACGGTTCAGCATAGTCTTTGTAGACGTACACAGCCACATTGTCTGCAAGTTAGAGGTTGTATTTGGTCCAGGCAATGGGTAAATAAAAGGATTAAACGCAAGCTCAGGTACAGAGTTACTGAATCCTAGGCAGAGTTTCTCAGCATGGAGAGGGACCTGGGACAAGGGCCTGGAGTCACAGGTAGGATGGGGGGAATGGCTTCTCACTGCAAGAGAGCAGGTTTAGGTAGGACAGTGGGAAAAAATTCTTCCCTGTGAGGGTGGTGAGGCCCTGGCCCAGGTTCCTCAGAGATGCTGTGGCTGCCCCATCCTTGGCAGTGTCCAAGGCCAGGCTGGACAGGGCTTGGAGCAATGCAGGATAGTGGAAGATGTCCCTGTCCATCTCAGGGGTGGAATGGGATGATCTTTGAGGTCTCTTCCAGCCCAAACCATCCTGAGATTCTGCTCACCTTTGCAGACAGACCTGCGACTGTTCATGAGGCTTTTCCCAAACTTTTCAGGTTGCTCTCCTGACATGTATTAAGTTTGTCCATAAACAGCACCCCTGCCTTTTTACATCATAAAGTCTGGGATATGACAAAGGAATAGTATTTAATAGATTGCTGTGGGGTTCAGGTAATCCCAGATTTACTGAAGCTAGAAAAGACCTCTCAGATGATAAAGTCCAACCAGTGATCCATCCCCACCTTATCAACCAGACCAGAGCACTGAGTGTCATGTCCAGTCATTCCTTGAACACCTTCAGGGATGGGGATTCCACCACCTCCCCGGGCGGTCCCTTGCAATGCCCGACATGGAGAAATTCCTCCTGATACCCAGCCTGACCCTCCCCAGGCACAGCTTGAAGCTGTGTCCTTAATGCTTTTTTTTTGATGGTGTCCCCCATTGTTCTTGCCCCTTTGCTGCTGGTCACCCTGTGGTTCCCCTGTTATCCAGCCCCTGGGAGCTGCTATCCTGGGGTCAGGCTGGTTGGCACAGAGAAAAGGCCCCTTTGTTTATTTAAAGTGTGGTGGTCTCTGATTCCAGGTTTTCCAGCTGTCTGGAAAGCTGCAGGATGCCGTGGGGTTTGGAGGGAGGACTCACCCCTCTGCTAGGCAGCCAGAGCTGGAGCTCTGAGAAAAGTGGAGTCTTGCCCTCTGCTCTCCTCATCTCTGAGCAATCTCTGGTGCTGTCAGGAACAGGAACCCGACTTTATCCACATGTCATTTCCCCACAGCCAGGGCTCCCCTCAGAGTCGGGGAAACAATTAACAGTAATGCTGTGCTTGTAGATAAATACCAGATTAATAATGGAATAATGTCTTCTCCTCCAATTCTTTATGAGGGCTGGGTGTATTTTGTGTCAGCTCTGTGGGAGTTTGAAGGAGCAGACACACGGGCTGGCTGTGCTTCGATCAAAGAGGTTTTCTCATTTAAAAGATGCTCAGAAAAGCTTGGAGAGTAGTTTAAAAGGAAAATTAGGAACCCTGAAGGTAACAGCTAATGAAGTTAAAGAGGGAAGCATTCTGTGATTGGGGTCTCATTAACGAGGCTTCAGGAAAAAGCAGCCATGATTTGTAATTGGAATTCCTTGACTTTGGGGATAAAGGCCACTTTACATAATCCATTTAAGATTTCCAAAAGCCTTTTAACAAGATCGCACTCAGAGTGTTAACAAAGGGAGAGAGAGTTGAGATGTTTTATTCATAATAGAGGAGATCAAAATCTGCACATGAGATGTGAGAACAAAACAACAAAAAATCCCCAAGAAGAAAGACTTGAGTTGCTTTTCATCTTGGCATCTTGGACAAGAGTGTGCCTGGAATCTTTTCCTCATGCAGGAAAGAGCAGAAAGAAAAGAAACTGTTGAATTATTGAATGCCGTTAGGGCTGAGGGGGTTCTAATGAGGTAAGATGAGACCGTGAGCAGGCAGGGCAGACAAACAGGAGGATAAAATACACTCCCCTGCTTCCTGAGGCCATGTGGGTTTGGGACCTGGATGTGGCTGTCACTGGGGACACTCAGGGTGACACTTGAGTTCCTAATGCCTTGGGAACAACCCAGCGATCCAAGGTACAAAAGCAAAGCCAACACTTGAGTGTGATCTGTGCACACAGGAGTTTCCTTGGGCAGGGGGCAGGGCTGGCTGCGGAGGAGGAAGTTTGGAAGTAGGTCGTGAATATGAGGAGCCTGGGAGAACATGCAGGAGGAGGGACTGCAAATTAGAGATAATTTTTTCAGGAAGAAAACACCTTGTGGTGTTGTACTGCCTGCAGCAGTACAGTGAGGAGGTTTGCCACCCCTCACTAGAGGAGGTCTGTAAGGTGGGGAAGTGGCAGGTCAGGGATGATGACCTCATGTGCAGGAGCTGGAAGCTGTAGGGGATCCTCAGGAACAGAAATATGACATTCTGAGTGAAATTGGAAATACTCATCAATGCTCCTGCCTGACAAAACCACTGAGCTTGCCATGGTGCTCCAATTTGTGACCTACATGCTGTTGTAGGCTGATTTTTGCATTTTCTGATTATTGGCAGTGCAGGAGTTAAATCACCTGAGTGCTTGGCTGGAAGATCTCGATACAAGATGAAAGAATCCAAACTACTTTGTTATTTTATGCTCTGAAATTACCCACAGTGACAACAGAAATTAGTGGCGTCTTAAAGCTCACCTAATTTAGGAGTTTGGTTTAGGGTTACAAGGCTACAGTTCTTGGCAAAGGTTCTGAACCCCAGATTAAGGCTCCCCTGGCAGGTCCTGACAGCCTGTGCTGCAGGAAGGTGCTTCTGTGCAAGGTTTTCCTGACTGCTCTGTGGTGTTGGAGCAGGAGCTGTGGCTACTATACCACTGAGGAAATCTCTGTTTTGTTTGAATGGACTTCAAAGATCCAGGATGCATCAGGAAAAACCTTTCCAGCACGGCAAAGATGACTTTGAAGTCTCACTTAAATAAGCAGAACTAATGAAAAGGGTGAATGATTCAAGAAAACGTGTTTTGTGGCAATTGGGAGCTGAGTCTCATGGAATTTGCTGCTTCAGTTCTCTATCAGTCAAGAGAATAATGAGATCAGGGAATTTAAAGCTATTTACACTATGTAAGTGGGGCAGAGCTGGAATTCTGCAGGAGTTTTCCATGACAGAAGTATGTCTCTCTGCCTTGTGTGAGGAGTTCAGGCATTTCTGTGTATTTGGTACTTCCCACTCCAGGAAAGTGGGCCCGGAGACTCTGGCAAAGGTTGGGTTTGTTTTGCTGTGATATTCTTGGCTTTTTGTTGCTGCCTGCTCAGTGAGTTGGCTGTGAGACAGTGTAGCCGCCAGGCTCGATCTTCACCCCACTTATATCAGTGCCAAAGTGCTGGATCCATCCTACTCACTTACATGGTTTAACATGATGGGATTTAATATTTTCATCTCTATCTTTCTTTCCAGTCCCTGGAGGATAGTGGATGACTGTGGAGGGGCCTTCACCATGGGGGCCATAGGAGGGGGCATTTTCCAGGCCATCAAAGGCTTTCGAAATTCCCCAGTGGTGAGTAAAATCCTCTGAAAGTGCATTGACTGCAGTCTTGCCTTCACTGTCCTTCCCCAGGGAGTGTGGCAGTGAAGGGGAAGGAGAATAAATCCCTGTGCAGGGAGCAGGGCTGATTGAAGACCTGTACATTGTTAATCCAGACCATGAGAATCTGTCCTGGCTCGAGATCTGTAGGGATTCTTCATCTTTTGGGTTAAAATTGCTGCTTCCCTGTTTGCTCTGGTGGCCACTGTGACACTGGTAGCTTGTTCCTCCCTAACTGATGAACGTTTCCCCTCAGGATGGGGAAGTGCAGAGGAAAGATCCATCTTGGCTGATCTCCTGCCTGTGGTTCTGTCTGCATGGAGGGAAATGAAGCCTGGGCTCTCCTTCCTCTCCTGGTGTCTCCCTTTCTTATAAAAGATGGAATGACTCAAAGAAAGAATCTTTTTCTCTTTCAGATTTATATTAAAGGGTATAATTTTCTTTAATTAATCTCTTACTTAATCATTGCCCTTTTTTGCTAACTTGATTTTTTAATGTTTGGATTTGGTTTCAGTGCAGGGGTGAGTAAACATGGAAGTGAAGTTTTACTAATGCAAGTTGGTTTTTACTTTTGGGATATGTGCTGCAAAATTTTGGCTATAAATCCATTGCAGAGACATTTGATAAATTAAGATCCAATTGCTGCTTGAACAACTGTTTTAAAATTTCTCTGGCTTCATATGATGTTACTCTGACAATAAGCTGTTGGTTTGAGGTGGGTTTAATAATGTTTCCAAACCAGTCAGATCTTGCAGACACTTCACTTGAAAAGGACTATGTGCTTAATTAGATTCTTCATTTTGCTTAAGACTTGCTAAATATACCTGTTCCCACTTCTGAGTGATTGTAACAAAAATAAAAGTTGGTGGATATTCTTTAAGCTGTGTTAAAGTATGGGAAAATGTCCTGTGGGGTCCTGGATGATGTGTTGAGTATTGGACTCTGGAAGGCTCAGCATGACTTTGCTTCTCTTGGCTACAAAGACAAGGACTACTATTCCACCTGCAGGAATGACTAAACATAGGACAGCTAGTGGAATTGCCCATCAGATGGGAAGAAAACATGATACATGTGAAAAATCACTGCTTATGCTGCTAAAATGTTACTGTAATGCCTCCTTCAGTCCCACTTGGGCCACTCTGACTGAACCCAAATTGTTTCCTGCCTGGTGACTGTAATTCCCATCTGTACCTGACAGGAATATTGTATAGAAATGATAACTAGTAAAATAGGTGTAAAGCACACTTTGTCTTAGCACCTTACAGCTGCTGAGGGGGCTCAGAAATGTGTTGGGCCTGTGGCAGGTTTTTGCAATATAGACTCAGCTTGGCTGTATGATTTTACTGTTTTATTTTAACTAAATTCTCTTATTTTAGGGTGTAAACCACCGGCTGCGGGGCAGTTTGACAGCCATTAAAACCAGGGCTCCACAACTGGGAGGTAATGAATTTTGGGGTTTGGGGGTTTGCACAGAATTGACTGTTGGTAGATAACAGAGTTCAGGAATGTAACATGGTGCAGCTGCACTGACACCTGAGCCGAGTCTCAGCAGGTTTGTTGGCCCAAGCAATGGGTAAATACGGTTCTGATCTGTCCAAAATGAGTTTGGTTGTGGAGCAAAGTCTGTGTTCCTGGAGTGATAAGCCAGTGGTAATAACTTGTCATATCTTAAACAGCAGAGCTCCCTGGAGCCTCTTCATGGTGTGCAGGGGGTTAAGATAAAACTCTCTCATTACAGGAAGTGATCCAGCTTGGATCAAAAATAGAACTTTGAGGTGACACTGCAAATGTTGTAGGATGCCGAGCTCCTGAGGCCACAGGAGCAGGGTTGGGTGAGGTGTGAGGTGTGACATGACTCTGCATCATTGTCTCTGAGGAAATATGTTAAAAAGGGATAAATCTGGAAGTTCTCTTAGCTAATTTGACTTTGTTAGGATGAAAGTTCCATTACAGTAACAGTTTGATAAATTTTCTGTAGTTAATTGTAGATTAGTGAGATGATACCTAAAATGGGGGGAGAGAGGGATAATGACATGTCAAGTTGGAAATTTTCCTGTATTGATTTTAACCTGTATTTGGCTCTTTATGAGTTTGAATTTACTTCATGTCTGAAAGGGAGCACAGTAACACCACAGCATCTCTTGTGCACAACTGGCTTCTCTGCTCTCTCCAGAGTGGCTTTCGTTTGATTTGGAACAGGGAGCTTTGCTGTCTGGGGAGGTCTCTTCTCCATGATTGACTGCAGTATGGTCAGGATGAGAGGGAAGGAAGATCCCTGGAATTCCATCACGAGCGGAGCCCTGACTGGAGCCATTTTAGCTGCAAGAAGTAAGAAACTGGGGATATCAGTTGAAAACCTTCTATTCTCTAAATGTACAGTTCTCATTTTTATAGCAAAGCAATAGTCTGTGGCACCCAAATTGGAATTTGCTGTCTCAGATGCTGAAAAATAATCTGAAACTTTTCTTCTGTGCTTAGGAAACTAATAATCAGGCTCTCAAGTGTTCCTCATGTTCCTTGAAGGGAGAGCAGGGGGAGTTGCCCAGTAACTATCCTTTAATGCAGCTTAATGGATACAAAATTACTCCTCTGAGTCTGCTTTAGGAGAGATTAAGGCATGAAGAGGGTGGTGAGGCCCTGGCACAGATTGCCCCATCCCTGGAAGTTTCTAAGGCCAGGTTGGACGGGGCTTGAAGCAACCTGGGATAGTGGGAGGTGTCCCTGCCCATGGTGGAGGGTGGACAAAATGATCTTCAAGGTCCGTTAGAGCCCAAACCATCCTGGGATTCAATGGTTTCTAACATGTAGCAAAGAAATTAAAAGTGTTGGTTTGTGCTTTTCATTTCCAGATGGCCCTGTTGCCATGGTCGGATCTGCTGCGATGGGAGGAATTCTCCTGGCCCTCATTGAAGGAGCTGGAATTCTGCTGACAAGATTTGCCTCCACACAGTTCCCAAACGGTAAAGAGCCAGCAGAGGATGTGTCACAAAGATTTGCTTTGCTAATGTGCCCCTGGCAGTCATCTTCTTACCCTAGAGTGAATCCACACTGCCCTGCCAGCTCTTGAGGCTTTGGAAAGCCAGGGAGGAGCTGCAGGTGCTGATGACATGAGCTAATCACAGCTGCTTCCCATTGGGAGACTGGAGGTGGCGTGGGTGAGAGCAGGGATGTCCCTGCTGTCCCTGGCTTCTGCCATACACCTGACACATAGTTGCAGAAGGGTTTTGCTCAGGGGTGGGACACAATGTTTTGAGGGAATGGCAGGCAGCAAGTTGTGGAAAAGAGAGGTGGTTCTGGCAGGCTGTGGTCTGTGTGGCGAACCTTGGGGTAAATGAGAGGATGAAGGTCCGGCAGATACAGATACACAATTTCCAAAAAGGGTGGCAGTGATTCTCTTCTAAACTCCTTCAATATCTACATCCATTTTTTATTTCCCAAGTGAAATGCAAGCAGAGCTCTCACTGAGTCAGAAATTTATGCAAAGGCTTCTTGTGGAAAATCCTAAATACATCTGTCACAGAATCCCAAACTGGTTTGGCATGGCAGCAACCTCAAAGCCCATCTCATTCTACCTCCTGCCATAGGCAGGGACACCTTCCACTATGCCAGGTTGCTCCAAGCCCCATCCAGCCTGGCTGTGGAAACTTCCAGGGATGGGGCAGCCACAGCTGTTCTGGGCAGCCTGTGCCAGGGCCTCACCACTTTCACAGGGGAGAATTTTGTCCCAATATCCCATCTAACTCTGCCCTCTGTCAGTGGGAAGCCATTCTTCCTTGTCCTGTGACTCCAGGCTCTTCTCCAAAGTCCCTCTCCAGCTCTCTTGGAGCCCCTTTAGGCACTGGAAGGGGCTCTGAGGAGACCTTGGAGTCTCCTTCTGCTCTCCAGCCTTAACAATGCCAGCCTTTCCTCATAGGAGAAATGCTCCGTCTTATTTTGGGAAGAACACAAACCATAGTGTTGGATGAGTAGCAGGTCACTAACTCCCAAGTGAATCCTCACCTGGGTTTGTTCACCAGTATTCTTCATCCTACCTAAACTATGACAATTTCTGCTCTTTAAAGATGCTTGAAAATTAATCTGCCTTGGAGAAAGTGTATCATATGTCCATGGCAATTAATTCTCTCTGAATTGTCCCACCACAGCTGTGTTGCTCTCTCCAGTAGCAGGCAGTAGATCAGGAAGCTGATTCCACACTTGTTCCATTTCACTGGTTGCTTTATTGTTGGGCAAGTCACTGTGGTTAAACCTTTCCAGAGGGGCCAAGGTCACTTCAAAGGCACTAATGTGCAGTTTTCCAGCTCCTTTATATGACTGGAAAGGTTTCCCTCTCCCTGCTCTGGTTCATTGGCCTGTCAGAAAACCTTGTGTAGTGCAAGGTATCCTTGCCCATGGCAAGGGGTGGAACAAGATGACCTTTAAGGTCCCTTCTAACCCAAATCGTTCTACAATTCCAAAATTCTATGAAACTTGGAGAGAAGTGACAAATCACATTGGAGCAGCTTGCACAACGTATTTTTCCTAAGAGCTGAAGAGGGACTTTGGACAAGGGCCGAGAGTCACAGGACAAGGAGCAATGGCTTCCCACTGCCAGAGGGCAGGGTTAGATGGGATATTGGGAAGGAGTTCTTCCCTGTGAGGGTGGTGAGGCCCTGGCACAGGTTGCCCAGAGAAGCTGTGGCTGCCCCATCCCTGGAAGTGTCCATAGCCAGGTTGGACAGGGCTTGGAGCAACCTGGGATAGTGGAAGGTGTCCCTGCCTATGGCAGGGGGTGGAACTGGATGGGCTTTAAGGTCCCTTCCCACCCAAACCAATCTGAGATTCTATGCAACTTCTGAAACTTTTTATGAAACACAGCAATTCCAGGATTTATGATTGATTTTAAGAGGGATTTATATAAACAAATCAGCTGTGAATTCTGTTAACATGAAAAATCTCCTGCCTTTTGGTATTTATTTGCCATTTCCCCTGTCCCTGCTCCAGGCCCACAGTTGTCAGAGGATCCATCCCAGCTCCAGCCACCCCCATTCAGCGACTACCGACAGTACCAGTGATGGTCCCCGGCCACCTCCTCCTCCTCTTCCTCCTCTTCCTCTTCCTTCCCTGTTCCTGAGCGGTCCCACCTGGAGGATGCAGAGCGGGTTTGTACTTACACCAGTGGTTGTCCCTTAACATGCCAGGAGGACTTGCAGCATTTCTCAATGTCAAACTGCTCAGGAGAACTTTTAGAAAAGAAGATCTATTTATTCCTGATATATTTCATTGCTGTAATGTTACACATGTCTGGTAGAATACAAGGAGGTTTGAGACAAGGACCAAACAGAGTCTTGTCATCCTTTGGACACGGACTGGAAAAGTCTTGGAATCTCCTCTGGGATGTCGCACCTGCAGTGAATGCAGCTGGAATGTAGCCTCTTCCCTGCTGGATTTAGGTTATGGGGCTGGAGGGGGAGGCATTGTACCTGTTGCCAGCACAGCCTCCTGCTTTTCATCTCAGATCCTGGCCTGAGCAGAGTTACCACATCTGCTCTACAGTTTTGTTCTTAAACTCCAGCCGTGGAGGCCCCTTCCCTCTTGCCAGCAGTTACAAAATCCCATCTAGCGAGGATTTCTGTTGTAACTCGTTAACTAACTTATTCATGGTATTGCTTACTGACAGTTCTTGACACAATATCCAGAAAGACTTGAATAATATCTGAGTGAGTCCTGGCTTTTCCTCTGTCCCGGGAGGAGAAACCCAAGTCAGACATGTGGTGAAAGCAGAGAATGGAAGGAACAGAAGTGCTCGCATTAATGTTGACGAGTGGGTGGATTAGGGTTGTGCAAGGTGTGCACGCACGTGTGAGAGCCTGATCATCTCCTGTGTACTTAGAAGGAACATCTTTCCATTTCCACCCCTTTGCCTTCCAGAATCATCCCAGGACTACCAGGGCTTGTGTCTCATCCCTTAAGAGTTACCACTGGTTTGTAATTTTCAAACCCTTACGCACAAAAGCGCCTTTTGTGTGTTTGTGGTGTGTATATGTGTGAAGGCTCGTCTTGCTTTGCCACTTCTCTGGTTCCTTTGGATTTTGAAGACAATTTTCTCCATTTGTGTTGCTCAGCTGGTGTCTCTTCTGTTCTTAGGTGTGTGCTCTGAGAGACAATAGCCTTGGCAGATTGCCTGTGCAACCAAACCGGGTGTTCAGCTCCCTGGTGTTTTCCCAAACTCCAGGGGAGGAGCACTCAGATGTTGTTCAGATCCATGTGGAGTTCCAGGGTGCCACTCCCAGGCTTGGCTGTGCACCATGGAGCTTTGCTGGGAGGCAGGGGACGCTCATCCATGTCACCTCCTGGAGCATGGGGTGGCTTCTCCCAGCAGTGCTGTGTCTGGGAGTGGGCTCAGCCTGGATGAGATGTGGGATACAGGACTGGTCGAACTCTGCCCCGGTGGGATAGGGGATGCAGGACCTGCTGCTGCCTGCCCTGGGGGCTCCTGCCTGCCCTAGCCTGAGGAATTTCCAAAGCTGGGCCACATCCAAATAGCTCAGCAAAAGGATGCCACTACCTGTTGGGGATGGCAGGGCCAGGTTGTACAGGGGCTCTGGTGGCTCTGCCCACACTCCTCCCACACCCGAAGGTGAGGCAATGGCCTTCAGCTACTTGAGCTGGGCTTTACTGTGCTGGCCTTTGCCCCTCCAAACCCCCCTGGCAGTTACTGTCCCCTGTGCACCAGAAGCCTCTGACTGGGGCATGGTCCCTAGCCAGGCTGTGACACCTCTCCTGCCCTGCGGAGGCCCAAGGGAAGTCACAGCCCCGGGGCTGTCACCAGCCAGGGTTGGGTTTCCTGCCCGTCAACACAACACCCCAGCTTCCTGTTTTATTCCAGCTGCATCCACCATAGCTGGAGGGATCTCACTGCCCCATACTGCTCCTGCCCTGCTCCTGGGGGTGCCCTTTCTTCCCCCACCCCAAAAAAGGACACACAGAGCGGTGACACTGAACTATTGACCTTTTTATTTCAATCAGCTACAGCAGCTCTACATTCCCTACAACACTGTCCTTCCTTCCGACAGTGAGGGGGCTGAGGACTGCAGTGGCAGCGCGTTGTCTTAAAGCTTAGTATTAAATATTAAATATTCTTTCATTTATGTTTACATTACTTTGTCAAGGAAAACAAAACAAAACAAAAAGGACAATTAAAACTTTAAATTACATGAGTGTGTGCCTGTGCCTGGGGCTGCCAGAGCCAGGCACTGCTGTGGGGGATATGCAAAACTCCTGGTGCGCGAGGAGCAGGATGTGCTCAACTGTGCGGGAGCAGGGAGCTGTTCCTGTGCTGTTGGAGAGCAGCAGGTGATCCCCGTGCAGCTAAAACACTGTCTGGAGGAAGTGGGAGCCCCCCTGCAGCCCCAGCGCAGTGCGTGGGGAAGGGGGTGAGGATTTGGTCAACTTTGCTAAAGGATTTATCTGTTTCTTTTTTTTTTTTTGTTTCTTTAAAAAAGAAACCAACAAACAAACAACTCCAAATGGTTTTGAGTCTTCCTTTGATTTTAGCAAAGACAAGAGTTTAAAAAGCACTTAGGAAGCTTGTACTAAAACCAGGCGCTCTCAAAGGAGAGAGTCGTCTGTGCACCCCCCTTCCAGGCCGTAGCGGAATTCCTGCAGGTTGGACACCCCATAGAAGTGGACAAAGGCTGCAGCCACCACCAGCACATGGAAGATCTGATGCGACTGGAACTGCGGGGAAGCAAAAAAGCCTTTAGACCAGACCAAAGGGGATAGCAACTCCTCCTCCCATTCTTCCTTGTTGCTCCAGGACTGTCCTCTGCCCTCTGCTCCCCGCTCTGTTGCACCCAGCAGCGATTCCCACCCTGTACTTTGCCTTGCCCTGCCCATGCAGAGCACCCATTCAAGGTCTGCCTGCCAGCATGTGCTGAGGCACAGCAAGACACTCCCAGCTTCCAGACCCTCAAAGCCCCCTCCCCAACCCCAGAGCTGCCCCCAGACATCCCATTCACCTCCCACACTCACCCAGATGTCAAACTTGCCCGGGAAGAAGCGCTCGGGGATGCGGGCAGCATAGAGCCCAGCGCCCGTGATGTACATCACAGCCATGAGGAAGAACCAGCCCATCTGCCCCACCGTAGTGGCCTTCACAAAGCCCTCGGCGATGGTGAAATGCATGGTGGGCACAACCCCGCTCAGTCCCAGCCCCAGGAACACGCCTGTGGCCCAAAGAGGAGGTCAGGTAAAAGCCCCCTATGGAGGGGGAGCTGCTCTTCCCACCAACTCCCCTTGATCCTTCATCCTGTGCTAGGGAAGCAGTTTTCGTCACTGGATTTGTAGAATATCCCAAGCTGGAAATGACCCCTAAGGATCATTGTGTCCAACTCTTGGCCCTGCTCAGGAGACTCCCAAACAATCCCACACTCTGCCTGAAAGCATTGTCCACATACTCCTTAAACTTCTCCAATCCTCGTGGCACTTTACCCTTCACAAAACGAGGGGTCCACAGCTCAACATCCCAGGCAAACTGCCCTTGTGCTTGCTGGGTAGAATCCACCCAGTGTTTCTTATGCTGGGCTGCAGCAGCTCCTGCTCCTGGCTATGGGAATGGACATTTTGGAAGGCGCCAGCCCTTTGGATCCCTCCAGGAACACAGTCACCCTTCCAGGAAAGTAATTTCCTGCAACTCCTGAGGAAGGAGCTCAGCAGCAACTGAAATGTTCAACTCTAGCCTCTGAGGAGAACAAGTAGCACCAGGGTGACACTGGCCTGGAGAGGCTCTGGGTGGCACCTGGCTGGATCCTGCTCATGCTGGGGGCATAGGATGCAGAGTGTGGAGGAGCCATGGGGACATGAGTCCTGCCCGTTCCCTGCCCTCATCTGAGAGCTCTGAGGTGGCCTCTGTCTCAGCATGGTCTTTCTTCACTCATGTAGCCAGGACAGTGCTCCGAGAGACATTTGCTTTGGGACCCCTGGGAGTGGGGGAGGGAGGCGTCTCCTGGTGCTCAGCAAGGCTGATGGGACCTGTTGAGGGGGTAAATTGGGGTATGGGGCTGGATGCAGCCCCCCACTCCAGCCCCAGGAAGGCAGAGACCAGCCAGCTTGTGTCTGGCAGGAAAGAGCTCAGGGATGTCTTTCTCCTCCACCCCACCTGCAGGTTCCTGCTGCTAAACTGCTTCCTGGAAAAGGCACATCCCCAGCCCGCCCAGGGCTGCTCTGAAACTCTAAACCTCAGGCTCTGCTCAGGAGATGAATCCCCAGCACAGCAAGAGAAGGCAGGAGGCTGCTCCCTGCAGTGCTGTGCTGCTGAGGGAGGAATGAATCCTGCAGGTGCCCAGAGCTTCTCCCAAATGGGATCTGCCCAAAGTGCCTCCCAGGACTCCAGGGAGGAGGGAGCTCCTACCTGCTCTGGTTTGCCTGTGCTTGGGGGTGGCAAATCGGTCCCACTGTGCCACAATGATGGCAGAGATACCCAAGACACAGACGATGGAGAGGTAGATGAGTCTTGGCTGTGGGGAGCAGTAGAATGAGTAGTAGAGCCATGGGACGAAGCTCCCCATGATCAGCAGTGCAATTCCTGAATAATCCAACCTGCAGCGAGGATGCAATTGATAAAGAGCCACAGCTGAGCCCCAAAATCCACCCCCTCCATGTGTGAGAACTCTCCAGCCTGCACGTGAGTGGAGTCACTGGACAGGAGGGGTGTGGTGGGGTCCTGTCAAGGCAGGTGTGACAGGAGAAGAGGCCTGGGCACAGTGGGAATGCTGGGGAGAGGCACGAGGAGGCTGGAGCTCAAACCACCAAGAACATCCCTGTGCATATGGATTTGCCATCCTCCATTCATCTCACCACTGAATCATAGCACCTGCACTGCCCCCACTGTCTTCCCAGGAACACAAGGGTATTCTTGCTGGGTTTGTTCTGGAGACAAGATCCCATGTGATCTCTGGGGGTTGTGCAAAGGGGATGGGCAGGATTTCCAGCGAGCAGCACCCAAATAGATGCCTTTAACAGCCAGGTGGGAGCAGAATGTCACTTGAGAGCCTCACTGCAAAGGCTGACAGGAGCTTGACTCTTGGAGCAGCCCAGGAAGAGGCACAAACCACTGAGCAGCCCATGCTGCTGGTAATAAATACTCTTTGTGTTCCTTCTTTCCATTTGGTTTCAGTCCAAGATGGATCCAAACCAGAGGTTTTTAAGAGCATCCACTAAACTGGAACCTGCTAAACTAGCTATGGCCCCCAGCTGACCCTTGCTCAGTTCACTGCTATGAAGGCACAGAGCCTGCTCCCTCAGGAGCATACAGGCTGTTCTCTTGGGAGCCAGGATCCTGTTTCCCTTGGGAGCTGCAGGGTCCCGGGATCTTTATCATGTACCTGAGGCCCCTGACCTGGCAGATTTAAGGTGCTCAGGCAGAACCCTCCAGAACCGTGTCGTGGGTCCCCCTCAGTTCCATACTGGATTGGGTGGACATTCCCTTCCCCCACAGATAAAACATTTGGGAACACAGTGCTTTCCAAGAGGAAGTGCTGCAAGAACCCAAAACCTCCCAGGAGACCATACAACCACACTCATGCTGACTCACTTCGAAAAAGTCCGCGAGACCTTCTCCGAGTGACAGTAGACAGTGTGGAAAAGCCAGGAGAAGCTGAGGCACAGCACTGCCCCCAGGAAGAACATTCCGAACACCACCTTCTCTTGGAGAGGAGCCATAAAGTACATGTTGGGCCGCAGCATGGTCAGGATTCCCAGGCAGAGGAACAGAACAAACCCTGCAGGGACACATGGAGAAGGAAGTCAGGGAGACAGTGGGGAGTTCAGCAGAGCCAGGATAAGAACAGCCCTGGTCATGCTCCAGGAGGTCCTGATGTATCCCACGGGTGCTCAGTGACCCACAGTGGGTCCTTGGCTGAGGCCTTTGTTAATGCAAACGAACAGGGCTGGGGGTAGGGGAAGGGGCAGGCACAGGGCAAAGAGCTGCTGAGCTGCTGAGCTGCTGTGTTTCACAGGGTCATGAAATCCCAGACTGGTTTAGGTGGGAAAGGACCTTAAAGCTTACCACGTTTCACCCTCTGCCACAGGCAGGGACACCTTCCACTATCCCAGGTTGCTCCAAGCCCTGTCCAACCTGGCTGTGGACACTTCCAGGGATGGGGCAGCCACAGCTTCTCTGGGCAACCTGTGCCAGGGCCTCACCACCCTCACAGGGAACAATTTCTTCCCAATATTCCATCTAACACTGCCCTCTGACAGTGGGAAGCCATTCCCCCTTGTCCTGTGACTCCCAGCCCTTGTCCAAAGTCCCTCTTCAGCTCTCTTGGAGCCCCTTTAGGTCCTGGAAGGGGCTCTGAGGTCTCCCTGGAGCCTACCCTTCTCTAGGCTAAGTATTCCCAGCATTCCCAACCTGGCTCCAGAGCAGAAGAGCTCCAGCCCTCAGAGCATATCTGCACTCATTTCAAAAGAACATCCTCTGAGGCTTCCCTGTTTTACCCAGGACACATTTCCCTGTCCCACTCCTGCAGTGGCTGAGCACAGCCCTCATCCCTCTCTCCCAAGGGGCTCCAGGCACTCCGTGTCCGATCCTCCTGCACGCACAGGATCTGCACAGGGAGCCCCGAGCACGGAGAGCACGCAGCACCAAGCTCTTCCTGACCCTAGCGCAGGCTCTGAGCCCCTCCCGGCCCAGGGCTCCCCGTTTCCCGCAGTCACCCAGCAGGTGTGTCCAGATGTTGCCCGTCTCGGTGTGAATGCGGAAGATGCTCCGGAAGCAGGCGCGGAAGGAGGGCATGGGGGGCCGGTGTCCGTGCAGGAGGTAATCGTTGTCCTTCAGCCAGTCAGGCAGCACATCGTAAGGGATCACACGCCAGCGTCCTTCCCACACCTGCCACACACCAGGGGGAGCAGGGCAGCCCAGAGCCCCAAAGCCACGGGCAACAGCCCACTCCTGGGATGCTCCTCAGGGAGAGGAAGTTTGGCTTCTCCAACATCAGGTGCCTTGTGGGACCCTGTAAGCCACCCACATCCTGCACTTCGCTCCCCATAACCCCCCGGGGAGTGATTCCTAGTTCCCCCAGGGAGTGACTTTACCCCCACCTCAGTTCCCACAAGGATTGACTCCCAGCCACTGAAGGGAGTGATTCCAGGGCCCCCCAGAGAGTCAAGGGCAATTAATACCCTCAGCTTTAACCCTTCCACACCCACAGACCGTTCCCTGCGGTGGGAATTCCCTCTGATCAGGGAAGAAGCACAGGAGCCACAGTGACTGATACCTGGCCGGCACTAGGTGTCCCCAGGCCCCACCCAGGCCCACAGGAACACCGGGATTACTCCCAGGTCCTCCCCCACCATGGCTGGGCCATCCCCTTCCCACACCGCTCCCAAGGATGCTCCTGGGAGCAACCCAGCAGAGCTGGAGCCAACTGCTGCCACGTGGAGCTTTATCCAGACACATCCTCTCACCCTAAGTTCTGGGATTGGGGAATCTGCTCCAAAATCAGGACCGGGGGATGGTGGCAGGCTCCGGTACCTTGTACACGAACTCTTCCATCTTCTCCATAGCATGGTGAGCCTGCAGGGGCAGGGTCAGCACACGCACCACCTCCTCCTCCTCCTCGCGAGCCGCCGGGCACGGCGGGTCCTCGGCCTGCAGGGAGAAGAGCCGGGAGGGAATCATCCCTGCCCTTCCGAGAGCGCCTGGGGCTTCCTCCCTCCGAGGGGACCAGTAGGACCTGCCGGTCACCCTCGTTTATGCAACCTGCTGATGCCTGACCCATCCCGGGCAGGCTAATCCCAGATTTATCCTGTCGAGAAGCGGTATTACCAGCAGGGATTTTCATCCCTACAACCAAGGCTGGAACGGCCGCTCGGCCCGGCCGGGAGACTCGAGCCGGTCCCCCCGAGCGGAGGCGGCTCCGAGCTGGGAACGCTCTGGGTCCCGGCACAGCTCCCGCTCTCCTCAGCCGGGAAAGTGTTCCGGACAGGAGATTTCCTGCCCTGGGGAAATGCTGGGGCGCTGGAAACACCCGGCACAGCAGCGATACCGCTGACATCCCTGCGAGGGACTATCTGAGCTGCACGCCTGCTCGGCAGGAGCGGAGTTTGGGACGGCTCGGAGCAGAGACCGGCCCGAGGAACGACACGGAGCCGTGTTCCTCCAGCTAGGAAGGGGATAACGGGAAGATTCTCAGGATAATCCGCGGGGACAGTGAGAAAAGGCGGGGCCAGGCTCTGGATCCCCTCCCGCCCGGGGGTCTCGGAGGGGCTCACGCTGGCGGCG
>VZRX01022838.1:19206-41669 GCA_013398075.1 Notiomystis cincta
GGGGCGCCGGGGGGTCCTTGGTCCCCCTTCTCCTCTAGGAGCGGCCCCAACTCGGCGAGCTCCAGGTGCGCCCGCTCGCGCTCCCGGTCCCGGCCGGCGGCCGCCAGCCCGCTGCCCGTCCCGGCGGGGGCCTTGCGGGACGCCATCGGGGCGGCGAGTGCGTGCGGCTCCGAGACGGCCGGTGNCGCGGGCCCGACTCCGCCCTGGAGCTGCGTTCTGCGCCCTCAGGGCGGATTCGCGCGCCTTTTGCGGCCCCGAGCGTCGTAATTCGGCCTCTCCAACAGAAGATAAGAAACGAACTTTGTGTTTCGAACATTGAGTAAAGTCGTACCGTCAAAATAAATGTGCATTAGGCAGCCCGAGAAGATGCTTTAGATGGACGGGTTCGTGTAAATTTTACTGTATAAAAGATTTAACTTTTTGCCCCTCGGTGTGCTTGATTTGTGGAAACCTCCTCTTTGCACCTGGCAGAACAAATAATGTTTCCTTTCTCACACGGCTGTGTTTAGAGAGATCCTAAAGTTGGCAATAAGAGGAGACAGACCCTGTGTCCATGGGTGTCCCAACAGCCCCCAGAGCCCCGCCTTGTCTGCTCAGGGTCCCACGTGTGGCCATTGAATGGCCACAGCAAGAACTGATGGCCGAGGTCACCCTGGCCTGGGGGGTGGCTCATCTTTCCCTGCCCACAGGTTTCATTTCCTTGGCTGACAGGAGCCGGAGACTCCTGGCTGCCGGCATCACAATGGTGGATCCTGTTCCCCATCAATCATTCATGGCCTTGCTGCCAGAAGGGGTTTCTTGGAGGCTGCTGAAGTGGGAAGAGGGGAGGGATTTTCCGACCTTTGTGATGTTGTATAGGTGCTGGCAGCACCAGGGGAGGTTGGAGGTACCTGGGTCACCCGCTGTCCCTGCAGGGTGAGTGGTGTGGTGGCTGAAGGGAGCACGGGATTTAGAGAGGACCTGGGTTTGGAGGGGACATGGGGTTTGTAGGGACAGAGGATTTAGTGGGGACATAGGGTCTGTAGGGGACACAAGATTCTTAGGGGACATGGGATTTGGAGGGGACACAGGGTTTGGAGGGGACACAGGACTGAAGACATGGGGTTTGAAGGGGACGTGGTTGGGAGGGGACACGGATTTGGAGAGGATACAGGTTTGGGACTTTTTGGGGTGTCATGGGAGATGGTGGGAATAGAAAATGATCTGGGAATTTTGGGAGAGTGCATCCCCCCACATTCTGCTGGAGTCGTGGGGTCCAGGACAAGTCAAGGCTGGCTCTGGCCTCCACTCTCCTCTTCATAGGGACAAACATTGCTGTGTCCCCTCTCCCACTGTCCCCATGGCTGTCTTGAGCTGCATGAAGTACCTGATGTTCACCTTCAACGTGCTGGTGTTTGTGAGTCCACCTGGGCCCTGTGGGGGTGCAGGGGTGGAGGGAACCTGTGCCTGGGGAGGGACATCTCCAGCTGGCTCAGGGGTGGGTGACACCGGTCCCAGGGAGGGGACCAAGAGTTGAAGCACCCCCCATCCACAGGGGAAGATATTTCCATCTGGCTCAGAGTTGGGTGACACCCATCCCAGGGAAGGGACCAAGCCTCGGGTATCCCCTGACCCCTGATGCCCTGCAGGCTGGGGGGACATGCCTGGCGTGCGTGGGAGTCTGGGTGGCCGTGGATCCGGCTGGTTTCCAGGACATCGTGGCTACCAGGACTGTGCTGAGCGCAGGCGCGTGGCTGCTGCTGGCCCTGGGCATCGCCCTGTCCCTGCTGGGCTTCCTGGGCTGCTGCGGGGCCCTGCGCCGGAGCCGCCCCCTCCTACTGCTGGTGAGGGACGGGAGATGGTGGGAAGGGGTTGCAGGATGTGGGCAGGGGGCAGGAGTCACGGGCTGGGGGGTGGTGGGGGATGCAGGTGTTCCTGGAGGAGCCAGGAGCCGGTGTTCCTCATCCTCAGCATGTTCTGCCATCCCATCCACTTCCCGCCCTGAGTCTCAGTTTAGAGCCCAGAGGATTTATAAAGCCACCAAGTAGGGTCAATTCTCTCTGAAGCCACTGGTTTGTCCCACATAGCATTTCCAAGATGACCCTACTGTTGGTGAGGGGCAAAAAAGCCTATTTGAGCACCAAGACCCCCATTTCTTCAGCATCTCCAGTCCCTTGCAGATGGTGCTTGTTTTTAACTGCTGCCTTGCAGCCACAGTGGTCAGAGATGTGGCATCTGTTTCCAGGAACTGTGCACATGTCCCTGGTCTTGGGGACGCAGGGCACAGGCAGGGCTGGTGGGCAGGGCAGGGATAATGTGAGCAAGTTGCTTGTGAGATCAAGCTGGTCTCTGACTCCTTTGCCTGCTGCCTTCCAGTTCTTCATCCTTGTCAGCCTCGTCTTCTTCACGCAGCTTGTTGGGGCCATTCTCTTCCTGGTGCACTGGAAACAGGTACTACCATCCCCAGAGTCACCAGCTTCCCTCTGTCACACCACAGGCATGGCTCAGAGTCCACCAGGTGACTGGGGCTGGTGTGGGGACACTCCTCCCCTCACCTCCATCACCAGCACCTCAACACAAACCTCAAAGCAGGTGTGTGGGGAGGGGTGTCCACTGGGTGCCCAGTTCCTCTCAAAAGGAGCTGGTGCTGAGCAGAGTGGGAGAGGAACAGTCCCAGCTCTGGCACCAATTCCACAGATGGAGCCTGAGCACTTCCTGTCCGAGCTGCGGAGGAACTATGGTGGGGACGAGAGTGCTGAGGTCTTCTCCACAGCCTGGAACACTCTCATGGTCACGGTGAGCAGCTGGGAGGCTCACACGAAGCACAGACAGGATCCACCAAGGGTGGCCACAAGTGATGGTGTTACCCTTCTGTTCCAGTTCTCGTGTTGTGGCGTTTTAGGACCTGAAGACTTTGGGAACGGCTCCCGCTTCCAGGAGCTGCACCCGGGGATGCCATGGCCACAGGCATGCTGTGCCCGGGATGGGCTTCTGCAGGCGGGAGAGCTCCTGGGCTGGGAGCACTGCCAGGACAGAAGCCCTGGCTACATCCACGAGCAGGTATGGCACAACTCAGCTGTGTCTCTGTCCCTGTCCCAGCCTCAGGCTTTCCCAGGCTTGTGGAGCAGAGCATAAGGGACATTGCCTGGCTGTGGTTCCGCAGTCCAGTGGCTCCCAAAGTCCTCAGCTCGTCCTGCCCCACAGGGGACCCCCCACATCTGCCTACACCCCAGTTTCCCTCCAGGCTCCCTGTGGCCATGGAGAACACGAGAGAGCCCCTCCCTCCTCTCCCTGCCCCAGGGCTGCTTCTCCACCTTCAGCAGGACCCTGAAGAGGTACCTCTCGCTCCCTGGGACCTGCAGCTTGGCCGTGCTGGGCATTGAGGTAATGAGGGGGGCCGGGGACAGGGCAGGCAGAGCATCCCCTCTTTATGGCATGGGATTGCTCAGTGGGCAAGGAGAGCACAAAGGGGCTCAGATCTGTCTCAGAGCCTGCTGTCTGCTGCAGATGGGGCAGGTGAAGGAACAGGGGAGGGTTTGTTTTTCTCCCCCTGGGTCTCCTTGCTCTGGTGTCCCTGTGCAGCACTAGGACAGTTGGCCCAGGCCCCTTGAGGGGCACAGCAATGACCCCAGGCCAGGGACCCTCCAACTCCTCTCTGCTTCCAACTGCAGCCAGGCCCGGCCCTGCTATGGGGCTGACCCTCTCCCACCTCTGTTTCCAGATCTTGGCCATGTTCTTCGCCTTCTGCCTTTACTACAACTTTGACTGAGTGGGACAGGGACATGCCCAGGGCTTTGAGAGCAGCTGAGGACACAGCCTTTCCTCATCCATCAGAGCTCAGCTCATCACTGAGCTTCATCGCTTCCCAGGCATCGGGAACCTCACCGAGTCCTGTCTCTGCTCCAGAGATGTGTCTGACTCACTTTTCTGGGAGCAGGGACAGGACATGGGTTAAATTCCCAGCAGGGAACCTGCAGAGCAAGAGGCCAAGTACCTGACTTGTCCCACTGCAATCTGCTGTCAGCCCTCATCTTTGGATCTGTGGAAGCACCAGGAATTGTCCTCGTTAGCCCAGTCCTCTCGTGCTCTTCACCCTGCACATCACATCACTGACATCCCACTCTTCCACATCCATCCACTCAGATCTCTGGGAATCCTTTGGGCTCTTCCTCACCTGCCCTGAGCTGGTTCTTGTCACTGGCCACCTTCTGAAGTCACAACAGAGCCAAGACACCATCCAGGTTATCCTAAATGGTCCAACTGGAACCTAACAGACTGCTCGAGAGAGCCAGAGTTCTAAGACTTGAGTTCAATGACTTAGCCCTTGAGGTTACATGGAAAACTAAGCCTTTCCCGAGAAAGGGTTCCCATCAGCTGCTTCTGACCTGTCTGCTGCTCAGCTCCTGCTCTCACTTGGTTGTGAAAATCTAAACTGAACTACTTGGTGCTGTTCCCATGTCTCTGAAAGCTGGAAATTGGAAGCTGAAGAGGTGCTTCCAGTTTTCCTTTTGTCATGGTTTGATACTGGCCAAACATCAGGCACTCATGAAAGTCATTTGCTTACCCTCTCTCTCCTGCTACAGTTGGTCAGAGGAGATGGAAAAAAATAATGAAGGGCTCATGAGTTGAGATAAGGACTGGGAAAAAAAACACTATAAGGGCAAAACAGGCTCAAATTTGAAGGTATAAAGTAAATTTATTATTAACAAGTCAGAGGAGGATAATGAGAAGTAAAATAAGCCTTTAAAACACCTTCTTCCCCTCCAACTCCTCCCCTCCTTCCCACCAACAGTGCAGGGAGACAGGGAGTGGGGGTTCTGGTCAGTTAGTCACTCAAGATCTTCTCTTCACTCAGGGAAAGGAATCCTTTTTATTCTATGCTGTGGGGTCCCTCTCACAGGCAAACATTCTTCCCAAAACTTATGGCATGGGTCACTCGTCCACACGGTACAATCTTTTAAGGGTAGGCTGCTCTAGTTTTGGAAGCAGGGGTCCTCTCTCTCTGTTTGGGTGTCCCACTGGATCACAGCTTTCTCTGGCATCTCCCTGCCCTGGTGTGGCCCTTTTCTCAGAGGCTGCAAGTGGATCTCTGCATCCCCTGTGGACTTCATGGATTACAGGGGACAGTTTGTTTCACCATGGTCCTCACCATGGCTTCTAGTGGAATCTCAGCTCTGATGTTTGAAGCACCTCCTCCTCCTCCTTCTCCTTGGTGCTGCCATGCTGGATTTTCTCAAATGTTCTCACTTCCTCCTCTTCTCTGACTAGAATAAAAACTGCTTCTTGTAGGTACCATTGCCAACAAGTTCCACTAATTCTTGCAAGATCCCACAGCGCTGAGAGGTTGATCTCATCTAGGTTCCACATTGAGGAATTGCTCACCACGTTTCTGTTGCTGGCTGTGTGGTCTCACCACCATCACGTGGGCAGTAGCAGCCACTGGGGCACTGGCACCATTTAATGCCTCTCCTCATGAGGGGCACTGGGAAGGGGAAGCTGCCACCCCTGCCCTCAGCAGCGAGCTGGAGGCAGCCAGGCAGGCGGGGCTCCCTGCAGGCCAAGGGCCACGGGCCTCCCCACCCCTGGGGAAAAACTGCCTCTGTGTCATCACAGAGGTGGTACCAACCTCTCTCACTGGGCCAGCAGCACAACCATCTCCAGAGCCATCAGAGATTGGCTCAGTCAGACATGGTGGAAGCTTCTAGCAGTTTCTCACAGAAGCCACTTCTGTGGCCCTCCCCTACTACCAAAAACCAGGCTGTGCCAAATCAACACACCTTTTCTTTTGAACATTTCAAAACCTTCACTCAACAAAATGGAAAAATAGATATAAATTAAAGCTTTGTACTTTATTAATATAATGGAACTTTTTGCAAAAAAATATCGTGCCAAGGAAACACAAACCCAAAACTGGTGCAACCCTTTAAAGGCAAACTCTTTCCTTGTACCTGTGTGAGGGGAAGGGGACAGTGACAGCCCAAAGAGAACAAAATCCCGTCAGGAATCTGGGCAGAATTTCTTCTCCTTCCTGCTGATGTTAAGCCCTTTTCTTTTCTGCATGGTCGATTCACTGCTGGTGCTTGTTTCACTTTGGATGATTTTCTCTTCTAAAGGCTTAGAAGCCTGTGATGACACAAGAAACAAGAGGTGTGAATAATTTAATTTCACAGCCATTGCAATGCCCTGTGCTCCACCAAGGTCAGAGCCAACTGTACTCTGGCTCTTACACAGTGAGCCTTGTTATTCTGCTCCGGCTGTTGGGATTTTTAGGAAGGGGAATGACAGGAGAGCAAGATAATGACTGAGCAGAGCAGTAGCACACACACAGATGAGCCAGATCGCTCCAGAGCTCTGTGTGTTGTCCCAGGGATGTCTTTACTCTGTGCCCTCCTGACAACCACAGTTAACTTGGAAATGGGTTCAGAACTGGAGCAGTGAGCATGGCTCCCGGGGCTCTTGCAGGGAAGATATCCCCATCCCAGAAAGGGTGTTATCCAAATCAGGTACAGGGAGGGAAGGCATCTAGGGAAGGGAGAAGGCCCAAAGGTTTTTGGGCAGAGGTTTTGATCTGCTTAAGTGTGATTTATTTTTTATGAGACTCATTGGTGAGGTGAAGGAGAGGAAAGGAGGCAGGAAGAGAGTAAAGATGATAGGAGGAAGGCTCCAGGGAATAGGGAGACCAGTCAGTGAATGGATGAGCAGGTGGAGAACAGGCACAGGAGGACAGGGAACAGAGCTGAGGGACAGCAGGGCTGCTGAATCCCTGGGAAGGGTTCATCCATCTGTCCCTCCTCCTCCTCAAGCAGCATGGCAGTTATTAGTGAATGAGGACATTTAATTGGAAGGAGAGAATGTAATGAGGTTAAAAAAATATCATGAAATTAAATACACATCCAAAACACAGAGCAGAAGGGGAGGAAGGAAAGAACAAAGCAACTGTGAAAGGGAAACTGAGACAAAAGGACTGTAGACCAAGAGGGAGCTACACCAAGTGAGCAGAGCATGGTCCTTACCCTCAGCTGCCCTGCATATTTCTCAGTCCACTCCTTGGCATTGAGCAGGAACAGCTGCTTGTTGTACTTGTACTCAGAGGACTAAATGGGAAGAGCAAGACAAAGACAGAGATTTGATTGAATACATGTCACTGAGAAGCTGGGACCAAGTCTGGCTTTAGGACTCCTAAAACCACAACAAGCATGAAGTGTAAAATTCATTTTGTTTGCTTGAAGAATTTGTGCTGCCATTTGCACTGAAGATAGTGGCTTGAATACAAGACCTTGACCATCTCTTCTGGTCCCAGCTCCCTCAGGGAAGCCCAGGGATGCCCCAGCTGATCCAGGTCAGGCCTCGCTCCTAGTGCATCAATGCAGAGTGAGTGAAGCGGAGGGTGAGCCTAAATCCAGTCCCCTGCTCTCTCCCCACCTGTGTCCAAGGCCAGGAGAGAGGGAGAGGAGCTCACGTACAATGTCGGCCATGAGAGGATCATCAGGGTTGGGCTCTGCCATCAGCAGCTGGATGGAGGTCAGCAGGGTGGAGATGTTCAGGGAAGGCCTCCATGCACCCTGTAAGGAAACAGGACAAGAGCAACAGCTCAGAGAGAGAAATCAGCACGCGGCAGCCCAGAGACCCCCTCAGAACCTACAGCACTTCAACTCAACCTGCCCACAGCTGCCTTCGGACTTCCAGCACCTAAGGCCCCGTGGAACACATCAGACTCACTCTCAGTAGAAAGCTCCAAGGAAGCCCAACTGACAACCAAGGCAGTGGTCATGGCTCCAAGGCTGCCAGAGCTCAAGGAGCGTTTGGACAAAGCTCCCAGGCACACGGTGGGACTTTGGGCTTGTCCTGTGCAAATCCAGCTTGTGACCCTGATGATCCTTGTGTGTCCCTTCCAGCTCAGGAGATTCCACGATTCTATGGGCTATATCCTGCTGTGTTGGAGCAACTCATTTTCAAACTTAATGCCTTTTGACTCCAATCTTTAAAGCTTTGGAAACTTATATGGAACAAAGAACATCATGTTCTGGTTCTAAACAAAGGAGATGACACTAAAAACTTCACTCCCTGCTCCCTGTAAATAAGTCAGGAGCAAAAAGACATTCAATCAGGCTTTTACAAGAAGCAGATAAGGAGCTCATTATCCTGCCCAGGCTCACTTACTCACACTCAAGCACTGTCTTACCTTCGGGGGTAACTTAAGAACATCCAGGCAAATCCTTCCAGCAGAGTCGATGTTGGGATGGTAGATGGGGGTCAGGAAGCGAATCTTTGGCGGCTCAAATGGGTACCTGAAGGGATGAGCATTAAGAAACAAAAGATGTTGTTATATCTGTAGGCCCAGCTGTTTTGCCACCCAAGCAACTGCCATTGTTTCGTCCTCCCAGCCTACAGGACACACTTCCCCACAAATCTTTGGAGGCAGTGCTCTGCCTTTGCTGCTTCCAGCTATGTCCAACTAACACTTCCCTGGATAGCCTTCCACAAGGGAACAACATAAGAAACCTTGTACTGATGAACAAGCTCTTTCCAGAAAGCTTTGAGACAGTATGATGAGGCAAAAGTCTTATCACTGCACTTTTAGGTTTTTAATAATACATCTTTGATTTTCAATGCAAAATAAGTGTATCAGCTACTGGAAAAATTGCACTCCTTAAAAAAAGGGTCTCAATTCCTTGCTGAGAGGATAAAGGGAAGACCCATATGTCAGCATTTACAGCAAATACCTTACATCAGTTTACTCATATTTGAAAGCAGGACTACACCAACTACTTAATCAGAGAATCACAGATTGGTTTGGAAGGGACATTAAAGCCCATTTTGCTCTACCCCCTGCCACAGGCAGGGACACCTTCCACTATCCCAGGCTGCTCCAAGCCCTGTCCAACCTGGCCTTGGACACTTCCAGGGATGGGGCAGCCACAGGTTCTCTGGGCATCCTGTGCCAGGGCCTCACCACCCTCACAGGGGAGAATTCTTTTTTAATTAAGCTCACTAGATGTTATTGCCCACTTACCTTTCAGGAACTATGATTTCCAAGTTGAATACTCCTTTCTCATATGGTGTGTCCACACTTCCTAAAATTTCTTTAGGAGCAACACAAAAATACAAGAATTACATTCAAAATCAGAATTACAGAATGGTTTGGGTTGGAAGGGACCTTCAAGATCATCTCATTGTCCAGCAGTTCCCACATACCTCCCACAGTTACAGAACTGCTCAGGTGACAGAATCATAGAACATTAAGGGTTGGGAGGGACCTTAAAGACCACCCAGTTTCAGGAACATCTTCCATTATCCCAGATTGCTCCAAGCCTCATCCAATCTGGACACTCCCAGGGATGGGACAGCCGGAGCTTCTCTGGGCAACCTGTACTTGGGCCTCACTACCCTCACAGAAATCAAAAGATGTTATCTTACGTGAGACCAGTTTCACACACCAGCAATCAAAATTAAGGGCAAACCAGCCAAGGCACAGGCCAAGCTGTGTTTCAGCCCTGCCTCTGGGAACCTCCAAGGTACTTACGTGCCCGCAGGTCATCAAGCTGCCCGTTCTGCCAGCAGGTGATGCCTGGAGGTGGCTCTGTAGCCAGGAGTGAGAGCTCTCTTGTCAGCCGTGATGCTCTCTGCATGGTGCTGGAGCTCTGAGGCTGGATTCTATTCCTGACAAACCTGGATTTTCAAAAATAGCACTTTAAATTGAGATTTTTATTTTTTTTTAATAAGGACCTGGGTTTTGAGCTGTTATCCTGATGTGATACCAGAGTCACAGAGAGGCTGAGCCAGTTCCTGGAGCTGCTCTCATACCCAGCTGGAGGAGGGGAATGAGACCCTTTATAATGCATCCCATCCCATCCCCTCAGTCCCTATGTGAGTCTGATAAACTCTGGGGTTTAACAAACCCTAATGAACTGGGAGGCCATAACCAGTCTCCAAACCCCTTATGGAACTGTAACATCTGCCTTGGGACCACCCATGTCCCTTCAGAGTTAGGGTACCCGCTGCCCTGCGGGGGCCACCCATCAGTGCTCCTTCCTTCCCAAAGGCCCCATCTCCCCCTTCTTGTGCAGGGGGAAACCCAAAAGCTGCCTCAGGGATGGTTCGCTTCCTGTCACAGCAATGCCCCTGACAATCCCAAAGCAGAAGTCTGTTCTGCCCCCCCTGCACCCATGGACAGGGACAAGGGGACAGCCAGCAGTCCACCCTGAGAGGAACTTGGCTCGCTAACCCAGCACAGCCCTAATCCTCACCCTGAGGGTGGGGGTACACTCCCCTAGGCCTAACTGCCCCCTCCAGGGGTTATCCTTTCCATCGCGCACCATTAACACATACAGACTTCCCCGGCCGAGCACTCCTCAGTTTCACTGCACCCCCAGCCTAACTATCCCCACTGAAGAAGCGTTTCACCCCGCTCCATCAGCCTAGTTAATTACCCCTCAGTCTAATTACCCCCGCGCACGGACAAGAGCTGCACCCCCCCTTTCCAATCCCCAAGGACAGGAACGACCGCTCATAGCCTCACTCCTCCAAGAGCCCTCACACAACCTCTTCAGAACGGCCCCCGCCTCCACCCTCTCTGCTTACTAATTACGCCCTCACTCGAACTAATTAACGCTCGCCCCAACAACGACCGAGCCCCGCGTTCCCACCTCGCAGACCCATGAGGCGGCGCGCGCCGGGGGCCGAACTTCCCCCATGGGCCGGCACAGGGCGGGCAGCGCCGCCCCCTGGCCCGCGGCGCGGGCGCTGATTGCGCTGGCCTGACGCTCAGTCCCGCCCCGCAGTTGAATGGAGCGCTACCATTGGGTAACCCCTGCGGGCGGGAACAGAAGCCCCGCCCCTCAGGAAAACTCGTGCGGGGGGCGCGGCCTGAGGCCGTGCTGGGGAGGCGGGAGCGGGGCCGGAGCCGTTCCGAGACCCTCCGGGACCCCCGGCCCTAGGACACTCCAACCCTGGCACTCTCCCACCCTGAACCGCGGCAAAGCTCCGCGAGCGGGCAGCAGACTGGGCCCTGCTGGGAGCGGTCCTTACATGACTCGCTCGTCCCGGCCGGCGTTGTGTAACCGGCCCCGTGGGGCGAGGAACCGGCGCCGCGCCCGCTGCCACCGCAGGCCGTGAGGAAGGAGGTAAAGGCGGGCTCTGTGAGCCCCCTCCAGGGAGGAGGTGAGGGGCCAGGCTGGGCCATTCGCTCCTAGCTGCTGCAGGGCTGGCGCAGGGGCTGCCCTCGCCCGTTCCCTCCTTGACGCTTCCCTGTCCGTCTCAGGGGCCCGGGATTCTGAAGCCTCAGCCCATTCCCTTCCCTCAGCCCCGTCCCCCTATGGGTAGAGACTCTCGGGGGTGGTTCTCGACCCGCTGCTGGAGAAGCCCCAGTCAAGCCCCTACACTTGGGTGAGTTTGGGACTTATTTCCTCCTCTGACTCAATATGCCATTTTCTTGCATCAAAGCTGTATCCACTACCGTATTTATCACCCAAAGTATTGAAGCAGGGGAGAGAACCTAGAGGTTGGAATCAACAGTAGCCTCAGGTCTGGCTCAATGTGGAGGATGAGATTATGGAACCAGATTTATGAAAAAAAATCGTTCTTAGATCCCAATTAAGAATTGATCTCAAGACTGTCAAATCAGAATAACCTTAAACAACTTAACGGTGATAATGATTCCATTTCGCAAGCCCAGACTGTGGGTTCAGAGAGCAGGCGTGAGGCTGCTCTCTCCAGGTGTCTGACACCTGTGTTTATCTGTTTTACTGTTGGTTCTGAAGTAGCCAGGATATACTCAAGGAGAATCCATGGTTGGATTTGGCAATGGAGAGTGCCCTGCAAAGGAAATTAAACTGTTAAAAATTTCTTTTCTCAGTTCGTAGGCCTTGGTCTGTCCCTGCCCCATCTGGTTCTGCCAGCTCCAAGGGCCAACGGGACTGGCGAGGAGCTGCCTGCAATCCTCCTCCTTCTCTCTTGGGAATGACACAAAAGCTTGAGTGGCTTAGACCATCTTTGATGCAGAATCCACCTTAGTGCAGATATTTATGGTATTTAGGGGTGCTACCTGAGCAACTAATTTCTTGATGCCTATAGGGACAGAAGCAGCACAGTGGGTTTTGGATAGTGCCACTGACAGCCCTTGCATCCCTCCACAGCACATTCCTGCCCGTGGAGAGAAATGCTCAGCAGTGGGAGAACTGGGATCAGTGACTGCATGACTGCCTCTTTTTGGGGTGATGTGTTGTGAAGATTCTGGGCTGTCAGCTGAGCAACCCTCAAGGTAAGGCCTGGTTTTACCTGTTTTCTGTCTTAGTGTACCTGTCCCAAAGTGCAGGGATGAATCCAGTGTGAGGTGTATTTTCTGCCTACCTGGTTGATTTTTGGGGAACAGATGTGATCCAGATGTGGCAGGAAACCAGCCTTGCTGGGAGAATGGACTTGAGTCACTGGTTCATGGAGAGGTGGAAGAGTAACAATGGATAAATCCCAACACGATGTCAATGACAGACAGTACCTGCTCTGCCTTCTCTAGCATCCCAGGGAATCTTTCCTTTCCTCCTGGCAGGACAAGAGTGTCTAAGGGTGCAGTTCCTTTCTGGCACCACCCATGGCCTGCACCAGTGATCCCACTCCCCATTCCTTCCTCCCCAGCTTTGATACCTCTTTGGCTCTCAGCTCCCTCCCTCCCCAGTGAGCTCCAGCCCCTTTTAATGAAGCCCCTGCTCCTCCCAGCCTCTTCTAATGAAATCCTTGTACCGCCCAGCTCTGATTTCCCCAGTCCCCTTTAGTGGGGTCCCCAGAGCTGCCCTTAACTCAGACCCTACAGCCCACCCAGGGCTCTGACCTGAGGCCTGCTTACCCTGTGCCCAGTCCTTGCTGTGGTGTGATCCTGCTCCCCACTGCTCCTGCAGGGATGTCATCACTGGAAGCGATGCAATAGGATGGGATGGCCTGAGATGGGATGGGCTCCAGCCTGGGGACACATCTTGGGGCCATCCCACAGGCTGCATGGGGCACTGGGCTCAGAGCAGTCCCAGCTGTGCTGGGTGAGTGTGATCCCACGGGCATCACGGGGCTGCAGGACCCTGGATTTGGGGTGATCCTGCAGACCATGAGGGGCCACAGGGCTTGAGACAGCCCCAAAGGCTGTTGAGGCCTTGGAACCCCTGATTGGAGCACCAGTGAGGCTGGCTGGTGCATAAGGTGCAGGGGACTCTGCCAGCATGCTTTGCATGGTTTAGTACCCAAAAATTCCAGCTGGGTGCTCCTCTGAGCAGTGGGAGTCACCTTGTTTTTCCAGTTCTCCCAGGAAGTGGGTGCAGGGCGGTGCTGAGCTGGTGTGCCGGGCAGAGCACCCCACACAGCCCGGCCTGCATTGGGCTGCACCCCACACTCGTGAGTTTAGGGCCTTACTGGGGGATTGTAACAAAGTGGGTCTGTCTGGGTGCATGTGTTTGGTAATGGAGCAAATTAGATTTATGGAAAAGCTGCTGGATGTGGATTGGGTGGGGACAAGGGCTGAGTCATCACCTGGTGCAGCCATTGGTGAGGGGGTGAACAGAACTGTTTGGCTGGAAGAGTTGAGCTGGATTAGGGATTGTTGTTTGGTTCTTTGCTAATCCCTAATCCCTTAATTCTCTTCTGGGGGTAAGGCTTGAAATTAGCCACAGAAGGGGACCCACCTGGGAGGTGGGCATTGAACTTCCCCAATTTTACACGGGAAAGTGAGTTTGGGAGGTGCTGCTGGGCTCCTCCTTTGCTTCCTGGCATCTCCTGAGTCCATTGTCCTGAACAGGGCAGCCAGAGCTTGGGAGCTGCTTCCCAAACTGTACTCTGAGCTGCTTCAGCCTGAGACCCAAGGTCAGTGCTCCTGCCAACCCTCTGAACTCAGATGAACTGGTTCAAATGTAGGAATCAAGAGTAATTTTGTGTCATTATCACAAGCAGCTCTGCTCTGGAGGCAGACTGGGTGGGAGAGCTGGAGATGTCCAGCCTAGAGAAGAAAAGGGGAGACCTCAGAGCCCTTCCAGTGTTCAAAGGGCTCCAAGAGAGCTAGAGAGGGACTTCAGATAAGGGTCTGCAGAAACAAGACAAAGGGGAATGGCTTCCCACTGCCAGAGGGCAGGGTTAGATGGGATATTGGGAAGAAATTCTTCCCTGTGAGGGTGGTGAGGCCCTGGCACAGGGTGCCCAGAACAGCTGTGGCTGCTCCATCTCTGGAAGTGTCCAAGGCCAGGTTGGACAGGGCTTGGAGCAACCTGGGATAGTGGAAGGTGTCCCTGCCCATGGCAGGGGGTGGGACTGGATGGGCTTTAAGGTCTGTGTCGGTTTGGACACAAAACCAGGAGGAAACAACCCAAAAAGGGCATCTCTCTCTCTCTCTCTCTCTCTCTCTCCTGTCTGCCAGGCAAGCAGGTCCCAGCAGCCCCTCCCCCACGGGTTCGGGAAAAGAATTTCTCAAACGAGAGTGAAAAATACCCTGTTTATTTAACAAAGAGAGTTCCCCCTCTCCCAGGCACAGGGCAGGAGAGGACACTGAACCCCCCCTCCCGTCCCAGAGGTGGAGGTTGGTGAGTTTCCCACAGTTCTCTAACTTGGCTTCTATGCCCAAGGCCTGAGCAGAGCCAGGCCCCGCCGGGTCTGGGGCAGAGTCCCACCGAGTGTCCCGGAGATGGTGAGCTGGTCTGGGATGGAGAAACGAGCCAAAAGCAGTCCAAAAAGGAATAGGAGCTGCTGAGGCAGATCTCAGTCCCTCTCCAGCTGAAAGCCAAAAGACTGAGAGCAAACCCTCCCCTCCTCTGCTACCAGCAGAGAAAAATAAATCTCAAGCTGGGTAAAAATCTGTAAACATTCTGACTGCAAGGTCAATTGAGCCGCTTTGAAGAGTCCTCTCAGCTGCAGTTTAAAGGTATAAAAAAACTTCCAGCAGGCGATGGGGAATACAGGATTGTCACAGAATCACCCCAAGACAGGTCCCTTCCCACCCAAAGCAGTGTGGGATTCTGTGAAATCCATAAATTCAGATGTCTCGTACTAAAATCCCCTGATAGAGGGAATATTGTACCAGGTCTCAGATGAGCTGATTGCTCCTGTGGACCTCCTTGAAATCAGCTGATAACTTCTAGAGGGGCTGCTGACTGCCACATCTGTGGGGTTAAAAAGTGTTTGTGCACTAAATGGAGCTTTGGCAGCTCCATCTGTTTTGATTCCTTCCTTCTGGTAAGTGTTATTGGGATGTAATTTCATTGAGGTGTTTTAATTTGAGGATTTGAGTGACTCTTTTGGGGCAGAGACCCCTCTCTGTGGAGCTGGGTGTTGATCCTGCTGCTGAATAGTGGGGCCAGAGGAGAGGTTTGGTCTTGTTCCTGCTTTTCTCTCTTGTGAAAACTTACCAAAGCAAGAAGTTTGTGGTAAAAACTGCAGAGGATTTTTTTGTGCTCTATTTTTAATTGTTAATTGACCTTGTCCTTTATAGGGACTGGGTATCCTGAAAGTCAAGGGTTCCCTTCCTCCAGTAGCCAGGATGCTGCATCGCACCATTCATCTTTTCCGGAAAGAGCTCCGGCTCCACGACAACCCAGTGCTGCTGGCTGCCCTGGAGTCCTCAGAGGCCCTGTACCCCGTGTACATCCTGGACAGAACATTCCTGACCTCCTCCATGCACATCGGGGTCCTGCGCTGGCACTTCCTGCTCCAGTCCCTTGAAGATCTTCACAAAAACTTGGACCAGCTGGGCTCCTGCTTGCTGGTTATTCAAGGGGAGTATGAAACCGTTCTTAGGGGTCACGTGCAGAAGTGGAATATCACACAAGTGACGCTGGATGCAGAGATGGAGCCGTTTTATAAGGAGATGGAAGCCAACATCCGGCGCCTGGGAGCAGAGCTGGGCTTTGAGGTGCTCTCCCTGGTGGCCCACAGCCTGTACGATACCCAGCGGTATGTGACTGCCCCAAACCCAAAAGTGTGTCCAGGGAGGCAATTTTAGAAGAGAAAAGGCCAAGTGTCTTGGTTTTTCCTTTGGAGAAAATTGGACTGTCTGAGGTGAATGTGGTGCTGTTCACTGGAGAAACGTTGTGTGTTGCTCTCTTGGAAGGAGCAGAAGAGATTGTGCAGAGATTTTAGGATTTCAGCCTAAAGAGCTGGTTAACATTTTTGTTTTGGCACGTTTAATTCACCTAAAAACTTATTCTTTTAAACAGAGTGGAAGAAATTCTCTAACACATTTAATAGGAGTTGTAAAAGTTTTATTAAATATGGTAAAGAATTTTTTGTGCCAGATTTTTTTCAAAGTCTTTCAAATCAACTTTCACTGGTGTCTGAATACATTTGGATCCAAGCTACTACTCAGTGCTGAATGGCTGAAGATACTGAAATTACCAAGAAGGAAAACAGTAATAATTAAACCAGCCCTAACACTCCACTTGTGCAAAACCCCGAAATTATGTAAATGAATGGATATGTGTAACTTGCTGTCTTGAATTCAAGCTGTTTGCACAGGTGATTGCTCATAGAGGACAGTTATTTACTACCCTGAACCTGTTTTTTGTGACACCAGAGGCATCCCACACCCTGCCCTGTGTGTTCTGGCTGTGTGTGGCTGTGCAGGTGAAGCCATGGCTGGATCCCAGTTTTGTTGTCTCAGGTCCTGAGAAACTACTCTTGGGATAGATGTACATTCACCCAGGGCAGTTTTACTCATAAAATCTGTAATTTCCACATTAAGTTGCACTAATGGAGTTGTTATAGCCTGTGATGTCACTTTCCTGTCCACTGGCAGCTCCAGATTCTTCTTTGGTTTCTGTTGTGTGAAAAGAGATCTTGGTTTTTTGGTTTTTTTAATAGGATTCTGGACCTAAATGGTGGGAGTCCCCCATTAACATACAAGAGGTTCCTTCACATTCTATCTCTGCTTGGTGACCCTGAGGTGCCTGTCCGAAACCTCACAGCTGAAGACTTCCAGTAAGTACCAGCCAGTGAGTGGGAACTGCTGGTTCTCTTTATCTGCCCAAAAGAAGAGCCAAGGCCAAATGATAATGAGGCATTTTAGACATTTTCTTGTTTTATTTCTGTCCATGGAGGGTTATTGATTATATACAATACTTATACAGGGGATGTGACCGTTGTTGGAAGGGGAGAGCAAATGGTGGAATGGTCTGATTCTCAGCTTCTTTCATATTTGTGCAGCAGATTTCCCACCATGTGGGACACCTCACAAAATAATGGTAGGATTTAATGTTTTAAGGTCTTTTCCAACCTTAATGATTCTGTGATTCCATAATAGTCTTAAGCTTTTGCAAGGCACTTTTCTCAAGCTTTTGAGAAATGCCAAACTCCAACAGAGGAAAGCCTGGGGAATTTACTCAAAGGCATGCTCTACATTCCTCTCAAAATTTTGGACAGGAATTGGATGAACCACTATAGTTTGTTTTATGCAGGAAGTTCGGTGGAATAATCCTGCTGTTCCCTCCTGGCTTTAAATCTCTCCTCCCCTCTGCTATATGGAAAAGAGGGACTGAGCCTGTGTCTCCCAGGACTTGAGAAGAAGCTCAGAGTCAAGGATGTCTTGTGTTTAGCTCTCCATGAGGAGAGGTCAGTGATCCAAAGGGAGGTAAGACTGGGGCAGGAGAGAGCTGGAATGGGACTGCACGTACTTGGGATTCAATGTCAGGTGTCTCCTGCATGGCCTCAGCTCAGTGCCACCAACCCAGGCTTGGGTCTTCCCATCTTGAGGGAGTCCTGTTAATTCCTGAATGTTGTCCTCAGACAGTCTGATGACACGACTTATGTAAATACTGGGATATATAAGTTCCTCTATTTTTTTCTAGCACTGTTTTTTTCCGTTTCTTGCTTAATTTGTTTGTTTGGACTTTTAAAATTAATGCTAATGAGACATAAGTGGTTCACATGCTTCCCAGCAGGCCTGAGCTATGTCAGTGCTCTGAGAGCTGCACTGGCCCCACTTCTGTAGGTGTCTGCAGCAGGGCTGAGCTCAGGTTTGTCCAGGTAAATACAAAGATCTGTTGATGTCTGAGTTCATTCATGGGTTGTGAAAAATCTCTATACTTCCTTGGGCCTCTTCATCTGTGTTTTATGGGGGGGAGGGGGGAAGAAAAACCAAACTGATTCTCTTCCAACCATATGAGGGGGCAGAGGCCTTGGGAAGCCTCAGCAACTGAGGCTGAGGAGATGTGGGGGGCTGCTGAAGGGTGTGGGCTTGGGGAGCCCCCACCTTGGTTAGGAACGAGCAGCTGGGGTGGCCCAGGGAGCTGATCTGCCTCCTTTCCTATGAAACTGAAAGAGAGCAGGTTTGGATAGATATTGGGAAGAAATTCTTCCATGTGAGGCCCTGGCACAGGGTGCCCAGAGAAGCTGTGGCTGCGCCATCCCTGGCAGTGTTGGACAGGGCTTGGAGCAACCTGGGATAGTGGAAGGTGTCCCTGCCTGTGGCAGGGGTGGGACTGCATGGGCTTTAAGGTCCCTTCCCAGCCAAACCAGTCTGGGATTCTGTGAAACCTCTCCAGAGCGACCTCTCCTCAGAGACACAGGAGCTGGAGCAGCCTTTGGAGGCAGCACCATAGTTGTGTTTAGGGCCTGAGGAAGCTCTTGGTTCCCTCCTAGGGATGAATGTGACAGCTGGGAACAACTGGAGAGGGGCTGCCTCTGAGCCTTGAGTAGGGGAGGGGAACTAAAAGGAGTCTGAGCTGTGGGTCTGCAGCTGACTGCTCTGACCACTATAACTTTCTGGGACTGTTCCTCTTCCCCCAGTTCAGGCTGGAACTCCCTGGAGCAATTGCAGGATGAACTCTTCTCCCCCCAGGAGTGCACAGCCTGGGATTTCTCACTGCTTTCATTCCCTGTGCTCTGTTTGGACCGTGATAAAGGAGGCTTGGTGTGTGCCGTGGACAGGGGCTGCCTCCTTCTCCTGGCTCTTGTTGCCCCTTTCAAAGAGTTTTCTCTCTCACCTCAGGAGATGCAGAGCCCCCGAGCCAGGCTTGGCTGAGTGTTACAGGGTGCCTCTCCCTGTGGATTTGCAGATTTCCCCAGAGAGCCTTTCCCCTTGGAGAGGAGGGGAGACTGAAGGACTGCAGCGTCTGGAGCAACACATGAGTGACCAGGTCAGCCCTGATGGAACACAGGGAATGGTGGTGGCTCCAGGTGGGCTGAGATCAGTGCCCAGCTTGGCTTGGAGGAGGGTGGCAGCTTGGGCTTGGGTTTTGTTCTCATTGATTTCTGGGAAGTGGGAGTGTTTTCCAGGCATGACATCAAACAAGCCCCTGTGATAGTGAAGAGAGCTTTCCTCTGTTTATTACTGGACATGTGTCGCTTTGTGCTGCCTGAACACAGATTTCTGTTTTCATTTCAGGGCTGGGTGACAAGTTTAACTAAACCAAGGACAATCCTAAACTCGCTGCTTCCAAGCACCACAGGCCTGAGCCCATATTTCAGTCTGGGCTGTCTGTCAGTTCGAACCTTTTTTTATAGGTTGTCTAACATTTATGCTCAGGTAAGCAAATAATTGGTCCTATGTAAGCAAATACAAAACTGTGACATGTCTGGCATGGGAGGCAGGATATAACACTTGGATCATCTTAGTAGGGACTTGGTGTATCAAAAAATGCTGCTTTGTTAATGTCTTCTCAAAGTGTCCCATGAAATCTATGGAAATCTATGTTGTGTGAAACAGCTGTGACTGTCTGCAGCTATTAAGTTTTAGAAACAGGATATTCATATTCTAAATTCATATTTTCATCAGGATCTGTAGTGACAGGACAAGGGAGAATGGCTTCAAACTGAAAGAGAGCAGGTTTGGATTAAATGTTGGGAAGAAATTCTTCCATGTGGGGGTAGGGAAGCCCTGGCTCAGGTTGCCCAGAGAAGCTGTGGCTGCCCCATCCCTGGAAGTGTTCAATGCCAGGTTGGATGGGGCTTGGAGCAACCTGGGATAGTGGAAGGTGTCCTGCCCATGGCAGGGGGTGGAGCGAAATGGGCTTTAATGTCCTTTCCAACCCAAATCACAGTTCTATGAATAGGGAGCAAGCAGACCTGGGATCAGCAGAGAAGCCCAGGAAAACCTTCCTAAAATTCAAGGATTTTAGTTTGTCTTTCTGGTGGTTAAGGGAAGTTTTTGGTTTATGCAGTTTTGTTTCTGGAAATAACTGGTTTTGTCTTAGACAAGTTTTAATTGTAGCATAAACCAAAACCACTTCCTGAAATCTTGTGTGATTCTTAAGAAAAAGTGGGCTTGAAACCAATCCAAGAAAACCAAGGTCCTCCTTTACTTCTATTTTAAGATTATCTCTTGAGACATGGCTGCGCCACCTGAATTCAGTTAACACATTAATAAACATCTGTTTGGTGTAAGAAATCCCAGTGTGACACTGTTTTGGAAGGAGAATGTTTGAGGTAACACTGAGGTCTGGCAGTTTGGCTTTGCTTTGGGCCAGAGAGCGTTGCCTCAGATCTTTGCTTTCCTTGACTTGAATTCTGAAGTGCCTTGAAACCAGTATTGTAGTCAGATTAATTTTTATTTTATAGGCCTGACAGTCACAAAATGAGTGTGAAGCTGCAATGATATGTATGAACTGAAGCTGTCACCTTGTGTCTTTTGCAGGCAAAGCACCACTCTCTGCCCCCAGTGTCGCTCCAAGGGCAGCTGTTGTGGAGGGAATTCTTCTATACAGTAGCATCAGCAACCCCCAACTTCACCCAAATGGCTGGGAACCCCATCTGCCTCCAGATCTGCTGGTACAAGGACTCAGAGAGGCTCCACAAATGGAAAATGGTAATGAGGTTCATGACCACAGCAGCTGCATCGGAGCTTGGCACTTTCCTCTTTCCCTCAATTGGTCTCTGATGGTAGTTTGAGGGGGTCTTGCAGTGGTGTGACAGGCTTTAAGAGCTAAAAATATTCAGCCTGGAGAAGAGAAGGCTCCAGGGAGACCTTAGAGACCCAGTGCCTAAAGATGCTCCAAGAGAGCTGGAGAAGGACCTGGGACAAGGGATGGGGTCACAGGACAAGGGGGAATGGCTTCCCACTGCCAGAGGGGGCAGGGTTAGATGGGGAAATTCTTCCCTGTGAGGGTAGTGAGGCCATGGTCCACAGAACCTGTATCTGCCCCATTCTTGGAAGTGTCCAAAGCCAAGTTGGATGGGGCTTGGGGCAACCTGGGATAGTGGAAGGAATCCCTGCCCCTGGCAGGGGGTGGAATGCGCTTTAATGTCTTTTCCCATCCAAACCATCTTGTGATTCTGTGAAAGCAGTGTATGAGGGGAGAGCTGATGTTCCTGTTCTGCTGCAGGCACAGACAGGGTTCCCGTGGATTGATGCCATTATGACCCAGCTGCGCCAGGAAGGCTGGATCCATCACCTGGCTCGGCATGCTGTCGCCTGCTTCCTGACACGGGGGGACCTTTGGATCAGCTGGGAAGAGGGAATGAAGGTTCACTGCTGGCTTTTATTTTTCTCTGATGTGCCTGGCCCTGAGAAAACCTGCACATACTGTGTCTAGCAGTGGAAGGTTCTGCAGAGCAGCCTTTAGTTCTGAGCCTTCCTGCGGATCTCAGGGTTTATGGAATCTCTTGGTTTGTCACTCAGTGCAGTGGTGAGAGTTCCCCAAATCCTCATGATTTTCAAATAACAAGGATACTGGTGGAGACATGCAGAGTCTGTAGCAGGTCCCAAACCCAGAGTTTTTGGGTTGCTCTGTCTTCCTTCTGTCTTTATGGAGAAGATTCCCAGTGTGCCTGTGAGAAGGCAGCCCAGACCCTACAGTGCTGTGCTTCCAGCAGCAGCCCCCACCCTTCACCTCCCAGCCTGGTTTTGTCTAGTTTTTGCAATGTAGCTGTTTCAGGGGCGTCTGTCTCTCTCTTCCCATCCCTGATGTGCAGGTGTTTGAAGAGCTGCTTTTAGATGCTGACTACAGCATCAACGCTGGGAACTGGATGTGGCTGTCAGCCAGCGCCTTCTTCCACCAGTACACACGGATCTTCTGCCCTGTCCACTTCGGGAAGCGCACAGATCCCCAGGGCGACTACATCAGGTCAGGGGACACCCCACCATCTCCTTGAGAGCTTCCCAAGCTCCTTAGACAGCAGGAGCCGATGAAGTGGATCAGTTTGAAACACACACCTATTAATCAGGGCTCATAGCAATGGTTTTGTTGAACACATGAGGAAACTGAGGCATGGAGAAATAGAGAGATGCCTCTGGTTCCAAGTGAGGTCTGAGCAGGGCTTGTGTTCATTTGTGAGCACTTGTTGCCTCCAGCACCATGTTTGATCACCAGGCTGGCTTCTCTATCTATAGGATTTGAGTAGAACTTCCCACAGCTTCCCTGGTTCCAGTCTCCACTTTGTTTCTGGCTTTTCATAGAATTCTGGGATGTGCTTGGAAGGGACCTTGAACCTCATCAAGTTCCACTCCCTGCCATGGGCAGGGACACCTTCCACTATCCTAAGGTTTCTCCAAGCCTAGCCTGGGACAATTCCAAGGATGGGGCAGCCAC
>VZRX01022840.1:0-72036 GCA_013398075.1 Notiomystis cincta
GGGGGGAAGGAAGGAAGAGGCAAGGCAAAAATGGTTGTAAAATAAGACACTTCTTTTCCTCTCCTGATGGCCTCTCTCTGTGTCCCAGAACTGTAATTCATATTCTTGGGTAATATTTATTTAACTTTAATTGGATACAGAGATTGCTAGCAATGCTAGCTATGAACTAGCAAATACAACTGAAAAGAGAGCTCAGAGACTGGAAATGGTATCTGGGGATCTGGTATGCTCCTTGCTGTACCTATCACAAACTTACTCATACACCTCCCACAGCCCATCTCAAAGGCACTCGCCCAAAATGGCCATTTTATTTCCCAAGTCAAAGCTGATGTTAAACCAACTGTCATTGTCATATGGAAGAAGGCAAATATAAAAAGGTCACTGAAGTGCCAGATGGGAGAATTTTTGAACTAGAAGCTCTGACATTAATTCTCCGTGTTTGTCTGAAACACTGAACTCAATGAGCAGATTAAATGTCTGTGCTGAATTGCCAAGTGAGAAAAAAGTCACTTTTACAGAAAGACCAACTGATCAGACCTGGGGTAGGAATCCCAGTTGCATAAAAATCTGAAAAGATTTTTTTACCTGAATCAAGGAAAATAACATTTTATACTAGAAGTTAAAACTGGTTACACAATTCTTTCCTTTCAACACCAACACACCAAGAGCTGCAAAATAGTACATTATTTTTCTGCTACCTAAATTCTTGATACCTAAATATGAGCACAATTTCTGAATCAAGCATAATCCCCAAATCAGGAAATACTGAAAATTATTTTAGGTGCCCTCAACATGGTAAGGAAAAGCTGAGAATTTCTAAAATGTTTTTTTCTGTTCATAGCACAGCCTAACTTCAGAAAAGTGAGTTTCCAATCCATTAAAGTTGATGTTCCTCTCCTTGCAGAGAAAAAAGGTCCAGTTTTCAAGAGAGTCTGGATTAGATTTTAGGTCTATAAAAGCCTATATATGTCCTCAAAGCAAAACTGTTCTGTGACAGCAGACGTCAGGAGGAGTCACCTAAGGACAGGGTCTCAGATAAAGGTCACACTGAAGTCCTGACAGCCTCTAACGTTCATGAAAAGAGACAGAAGCTCAGCAGAGCTGATCTAAAGGGGCATTTTGCTCTATTTCTGTACTGATGCCCCAAAATACAGTAACTGTGTTAGTAATAAAGCCTGGCATATAAATTCTTCCTTTTACTTGCACAGCACTCACATTTGTCACAGTGGTATGTAATGCAATATGCCATGCAAGCCTTTCCTGAAACTGCAACCAGGCTGCTGCCTCCTTTAACCTGGGTCCAGACTTGCTGCATCCAAAAGAGGGAGGGTCATTCCTCCAACAAACCCAACAGGAGGGCACAGCTGAGGATCAGCAGAGGTGTCAGTGTGGGAGAGGCAGCTTCCAGCGCCAGGCACGAGCCAAGGATGCCTTGGTAACCAGAAAAGCGGTGGAGAAAGTGTCTGAACATAAACACTCTCCCAAGAAATTGTGACAGGTGGTTTTTATACTCTTTTACTTAGTTACCCACTTGTATCTGTTGTCTATCCTCCTCTGTAACCATATGAACGGGATTTAAAAATAAAGATAAAAAAAATTATTTTCGATCCCTTTTCCATATCAGCCTCCTGCTCCAACAGATGGCTACATGTGCCAGTGCTAGTTTATACAGTTTTCCTTCCATAAGTGCATTATTAATGGTTTTGTGAGAACAGTATATTAAGTCTTTCTGAGTTTACAGGTTTATAATTTTATTCTATCCTCCAAAACTCCCCCTGATCATGAAGTTATCAAAGGCATATCCATAAATGCAGTAAGTCTTCCCACTGCCAAGTTCAAGTGTGAGAAATCTTGAGAGACTTGACAACAAAATGCCTATTCTTGCTAGATTCTGAGGCTGTCAGTAAGGTTTTTAAGAAAATAAATCGTAAACAACTCCATGCCTTGAAAATAGTTTCTACCCAGTTCCTTTAGGCTCCTTTGCCTATCCCTAGCAAGCCTCTTGATTCTTTCACAGTTATTGTCAAGTACTCCAGACTGAAACAAAAAAATACATGTCCTGTTACAAGCAGGGACTGCAACAAAAACACTCCTTTGGTGGCATCTGGTCATGCAACTGACAGTGTAAGACTTAAGCCCAACTACTCAGACCTTTCACATACATGCTCTTCACATAAATGCTGAAGAGCACTTTTTCAATTAAAAGAAAAGGCAAAGGGGATGTCATGTAATCATCTTTGTGAAATACACACATTTGCAGGGGGAAAGGTTTTGCAGCTGTCTTTTGTCTGGTGTGATGACAACCTTCACTGCAATGAAGCAGCATGCATGTTGCATGGTCATTAACAAATCAATGCCACTCTCACATGAACTTCAGCAGGTGCTTTAAAAGTGCATTTATTTCATTTGCAAGAAATAATTCAAGAGTAGAATGGTAAGTTAGTTTGGTTCTTTTTCCTTCAGATCATTTCCTTCATTAAAAAAAAAAAATACATCAAAATCTACTTTACTTCATTCCTTTTCCTGCTCTCTTCGTTTTTCTTCTTTTCCTTTTTAATTCTCTTTAGCAAAAGCCAGAGGATAAAGTCAGTAATGAGAGTTGCTTGCTTCATTCTGCTAATGCATTCCAAAGTTTCATTTTAGCACCAAGAAAGAAATCTCTCCTGCTCTTACTTGCTTCATCCCTGAGGTCAATAACCCTACAGGTTGAGAAATGCAGCTTCCAAGGCAGATGAATGTCACAAGGAAAGACAAGCTCTCTGAGCGTTTCTAGATCTACTCCTCTACATATTATCTTCCAAACCACTGAATTTGACAAAGTATCCTCTATCAAATGAGCACAGTATAAAGGTAGAGGCAGAAAAAGAGCTTCAACTTTGTCATTATTCTCTTGTGCAAGGAATCTTCCAAGATCTGAATAACCTACATTCCAACTCAGTCTCCCAGAAATCTGAGTAACAGCCATCCATGACCTTTCTGCCATTGCTTTCTTTCATGGAAGTTTGAGAGCTCAGATGAGAATGACAAGCCCAGTTTCACAAACAATTAAATGAAAAGTCCTCATCTGTGTTTGGATTTCATATACACCTGGCTTCTTTTTTTTAACTTGTTCTTTCTGGTTTTTTTCCCCTCAGACAAATGACCTGGTTACAGAATTCTATAAAACTTGAATGAAAAGTCTCAAAGGAATTTTCTAGCAGCTACTGCAGGTTTGCCAGACTTACAGCAGCACAATAACTTTCAAAGCAAAAAGGTGTAAGGGAGCATAATGAAACTTGCTTCTCAGTGCATAATGTGCTACACTGGAAAACATGCCATATCCTACAATTCAGACTTTAGTGAGGAGCATAATTGGAAATTATACCATATTAAGTTACTCAGAATGTGAAGAACACTCCAGTATGTTTTCTTGCCAAGATGTATAAAACTTAAAATGGAGAGTTTTCAAGCTTATACTGAAAAGAGCTCATCTTGAGAAGGATGGCTACAATTTTATGGGAATTCTAAGAACAGCATAGAGATAATGCTCATTTTTTAAAAAAAATCCTATGTATTTCAACAGAGAAGTGAAAATCACTGCTGCTTCTTTGATGTGTTCAAGCCAAAACATGTGCTGTAGTAGACTTATGACTGTGCTCAAAAGAATTCTAAAGAAAAAGCTGTAACAGTACAAAGCAGCCAAGCCTTCTGCAGTTGGTGGCAATTTGCACCTCCAAAGCTGTGAGTTCATCACGAATCACTTTCAACAAGCAACAAATTCTGAGAATCAAATTGGTCAAAAATCACACCTATCATTAGAACATCAGTGTGAGAAGTCCCCCAACCTCACATTATATGAAGCTTCTCATGAAAAAATTGTCACAAAACTCAGGGTGATTGTAGATATTTTGCATTAGCTTACCCTGCACAGCTGCCTACCAGCAGTACAATCACATTTTATAACTATATGATTTTATGTATCTGTATTTTATGCCAAATAAAGAAAATTCCTTGCAAACTTGAAAGTTAGGGGGCTGGTTCTACCACTTTCCTAGGCAGCAGCAAAACCAACCACCCCATCATCAAACTGTAGATCTTTTCAAGGCAATTCTGATTCATTACATTAAAATAAAATTTCAATAGCCAATATTTAACAACAGAACACATTTGTTCACTAAAACCCCCACTATCTGAAGGGAAATCTGGGTAAACCTATTTTACTTATATTCTCTAACAGTTTAAATACCTTTTCTGTGTACTTACACAAAGATTTAATAAACTGGAGAAGGACATATTCAAACAGTCTTAGCCTGTAGACTGAAGAGCATCAGAAATTAATTAAGTGAAGCTGAGCTTTCACAATGTATAAATAGACATTGTGCCTATTCCTAGTGGGTTTGCTTCCTCACTGATCACGTGGCAACATTTGGTATTTTCCTCTTCAGGTAAGTTGTATACAATTTAACATTAAATTACAAACATCCAACACAGCAAAACTCAAACATAACTGACATAAATTATATTCAGTTTCCTGGATAGAATGATACAGACTGGATCAAAAGCATGCTGATATGATATTTGTTACTAGCTTGGGTTATTTTACATTTATATAACATCTAGCTGAAGTTTATCAAGTTATTTTTCAATCAGAAACTGCAACAGATCTAATCAGCAGGATGAGATAGCAAATTCAGCTCTAGAATTAATGTACACAAATTCCAACAATAAATCCTATGAATATTTGCAAAATAGAAGAAAAATCCCCACCCACACTTTTCACGCCATTTCTGACCAGCACACCAAAACAAAGAGAACTAACAGATAGAACTGCATGTTCCCATGTCCTCTGCAGGCCAGTCCAGAACTGATACAGCAACTTCAGAGAAGCCATCCACCCAGGAATATGATAAACAAAAGAGCAAGATCACCAGCAACAGAGAAAAAGCCCAGAAGTTCCTTCTACAAAGGCAAAATGATGTGTTCATGGGGTTGATTCAAAATTTTATGATATATAAAATCACCCTCCTGAATTCAACATTCAGTACTATGTTAAATTACTATTTCACTACTTGTTTTTTGCTAAATCTAGAAATATATGTAGGTTTATATTAGGAAGTGGAATGAAATATATAAGTGAAAAATATGCCACACATCAAAGAGATGCATATAATCAATGATTCTGACAATACATAATACAGTTATCTCAAAAGCAAAAAGCAGTCACAGAAAGGTATTTACTGAACCATACCAAAACCCAGAAGTCACCACCAAGGTGGAAGGAGCACTTAAGGACTAATGGAGTTGCTATTGGGAGAACTTGTTCTGACATTAACATTTTAGTAGCAGTATTAAAAAAAAATAAAGACTTTAAGGGTCAGATTCTTAGCATCATCAGTACATTCCTGTACCTTCCTAACCTGGTAGCAGAAGAAAAACTTAATCAAAGATTCTGGAAGTCAGTATGGACCTATCTAAGGGAACTCAAATTCAAAAAATAGTAAATAACCTGTTCTTCCCGACCTAAGAACACCACCTACATTTTTCTTTAGTTCAGAAACAGCCTTTGGAGAACTGATATTGCACAGGCTCTCTGCTCTTTCACTTAATATTTGCTAGGATATTCCTATTCATTTCAATAGGGATTGTAAACTGTAATTATCATTGTATCAATACCTGAAACACTTAAGAACATTTTAACACTAGGATTATCAAACCCAACTTACAAACCGTGTACAGCACTCCCTGACAGCTGAGCATTTTTGCCTTCCTGGGACTTCAAAGGGAAATAACCCCAACAGAGCTGTCTGGATCTGCTCAGCAGCCCCTGTGACCTTTACGGGGCACATCTGCACTCACATTTATGCCCAAGTTGCAGAACATGACAGCCCAAATTCTCACCTGCCCCAGGCTGAGCACTCACACACACTCTCACCCCAGCAAACTCCTGCTGACCCCAAAGACCCATCCAGGGCAGCTACCAAAATCTGCAGGGACAAACGTCCAGTGGAAGCTGTCACTGAGCAAGGATTTCCCTTAAAATACAAAATAATCCCTTACCCCTTCCCTCCACAGCTGGAGCCCAGCAGAGCTGCCCTGTGGGACTGGCCAGGCACCCTTGTTCTTCATCCTAACCACAGCTCCTTTGTGGCTCTACCCTTGCTCTCATCTGTGGGGGCTCTGGAGAAGCCAGGACCGCCTGTCTGAGACAGACAGAGCTCCTGCTCCGAGGTGAGCTCTCCAAACAGCCACCAAGGCTGACAGTGAGAGGGGAAACTGTCAAAGCCTGGGGGAGCACATCTGGGTTTACACATTGCAGGTACTGGTTTTGTTTAAGATTTACACAGCAAAATAACAACAACAAAAAAAAAAGATAAAAAAAAAGGTAAGTGACCATTTTTGCCATAGGACATCAATGGCTGGCCAACCTTGCACTGAGATGAGATCTGGATGATATTTTGCCTGCTCAGCTACAACTCCTTGAAGTTCTTTCTTCCCGGAGTCAAGGCCATTAAGGAGACTATGGCAAACACTCACTCTTCAGGTAATCCCTCATCTCCTGCTGTGACAGACCCCAGCCTCACTACAATAGTGATTCACACAAGATCTCTATCTTCACAGAGCACTTGGCAATAACTGCCTATTAAACTACATATTTCTTCCCTTTCCCGTCTATGTTTTTAACTTTTGGCCACATTTTTCACATTTGAAGTTAATTTTTCCAGCTAGTTAATTTGAGGTTTGTGTTTAACTAAGTATTACCTAAGGGAATACTATTTATCAATAAAATATGTCCAAAGTGTTATTCTTTTCTTAAACTCAGAAAACTAAAATGTGAGAACTCTAGAGACAGTAGTAACACAGCAAGCAGAGATGATGACTTCAGACTTGGGCAGAAAAAACACTTGGAGGTAAAGAGATGATGGAAGCAACAAATTTCACATATATAAGTAGATGAAAAGATAACACTAAAAGAAAAACACAATTTAAAATTTGTTTTAAAAAATCCCACATGCCTGGACTTCCATTTGTCGTACAATATGTGGGCAAATACAAATGGCTGGATTACTTCTATGCATTAAACAATGGTTTGCAATTTATTAATAGGTGTGACAATAAGCAAAGGAAAGCTTCCATAAAAATCATAATAAAATAATACAACTGAAATAACTCTTGCAATAGAAACATTACAGGTAATTCTCAACAACAATGACAAAAAGAAGGCATCTCTACTTTCTGAGAAAAAACTGTGTAAATTAAGGTTGTATATAGTGTGAAACTGACCACCTCACATCACTTACATTGCAGTATATACAGCATTTTTTAAAGAAGAAACTCCAGCAAAATAATAATGAAACCTTCAGAAAATAATTGATGTAGGACTGAATCTTTACCCTTTAATCATATTCGGTGACAAAGAAGAAGAACCCTTTAATTGGCAAGTACAGAAAAAGCAAACATGAATCCCTGTCAAACTAGTTATTTGATCCCACACTGATATACAACTGATCTCTTCTTGGAGTATAATTCACATGCTGCATAAAGATAAGCATTCTCCTCTAGCAAAAAGCCCCTTTGCTTTTGTCCTTAACTAGTAACAGCAAAAACCATCTCTCATCACTCTACCTTTACTATCACAGTTCATTTCCTTTAAATAGTAGAACATATGGCGAAATACTATTTTTTGTGCAGCTCCAATGGATTTCTGTTGAGAGTTGGTTTTCTATGGCTTGATCTACAACTGAAACACACTAGCTGTCAGTTAAGTCATCAGAAATAATTCAAATAATTCCATAGTATGGCCACAAGATTTTAATCTTTCTGTCTTGTACTAATGGTAACTGCTGCTCTTTTCTTCCTCTCTTTCCCTGAACATGCTGCTGCTCTAAGCTTTCATATATTGAAATATTCCACTAAGATCCAAACCGCTGTCAACACACTCCTACATAAGCATTCAAGAATGACTACCTAAAAAGAATACCTCACTTTTTGTTATATTAAATAAAGACAGCGTGCAAGAGAAATAAAATCATGACAGAGGTTAACAAGGCAAAAAAAAATATTCTGACATCCATGATATAGTATGTATCTATAAAGGACCGTTTTAATTTTATCTTCTACCACCCAGCAAATCTGTAACTGTTACAGACATTAAACATTCAGCTATAGCAAGATGCACAGACTTGTTAGCAGAGATGAAAAAGTGGCTGATCACGTCCTTCACTCACTCATCCCAGAGGGCGTTCAGCCAAGCATGTATCGGAAAAAATTGCCCATACTATCCTCTTAATACAATTATAAATAAGGCTGCCAGAGAGAGAGATCCAAAGCTGTACCGAGAAAAGCTCCGCTTTTAAGCCTTCCCCTACCTTTTCCCTGGTATTTACAAACCGCAGGCAGTACTGCTGGGGAATCTCACCAGGGTGGCTGCCGAGAGGTCTCATGTGGCGTTCCCGGCTTCCCACCGCCTCCCTCTGCCTGGATGTTAAGCATTCCCGAGAAAACCCACCCTGACATGCACAGAATGAATCCTGCTCAAGTTGGAAGCATGTGATAACTAGGCTTCAGGTTGAAACAGGAAACCCCAGCACCCAATTAATCCCTGAGAATTAAGCAAGCCCCGTCTTACCGTTTTGCTGTTGCCCAGATCAGGTCAGATTCACCTGCAACTCTTTGGCATCTCTCTAGCAATGTTAGTGTTTGCAGTCAGGCCGGGCTCATTCAGCAACTGAATTCACAACATCTTTCTGCACTAGCAAGCTGAAATGGTACGGCTGTACTACAGCTAAGAAAGGGGGAAATCTAAAGCAGCAAACAAAGAAATCCCTCAAGACAGGGTAATCCCAGTGGAGCAGAATATAAAAGGTACAGATGAGCACCGAGGGTACAATATTTCTCTGTCTAAATTTCATCAGCAATACTGTGCTCTTTCTAAAAAGATTTTTTTTTTTTTTAATATATGATGGACTTGCCTGTGGAGTTCCCAGAAAGGCAGAGTACCCAGGCTCTGCAGCAGCATTGCAGCCAAAGTAACCATGCATATGCTATCTAGGCAATTTACAGCAGTCTTTTTGAAAAGATATTGATTTACAGTGTAGCACTGCCTCAACCCAACACGGAGCTGCAGCCAAAATAGCTAATAGTGATTTCACAGGAATTAAGGGGAAAAACTCAACATTCAATCAAAGGATGAAACTAATCATTCCCAATTCAATTCCGTCCCAGTCCTGAAAGATATCAGCAAGTTCTAGAGCGACAAAATGACATTATAGAAATAATCTATGGGCACCTGCAAACAAGCACTATGAATACCACTATCCACTTTTACATAAACAATAAATATTAAAAAAGCATTTAAAATTTATTGAGTCCAAATAAGAACTCTCAAGTTAGTTTCAGCATTTTAAGGATGAAACTTAATATTTAATTTATGAAAGTACAAAATACACAAAGCTATGAGTAAGCAATAGACACCTACTCCGTGCTGGGAATCCACTACTCAGCCAAGCAAGCCTGAGTGTGGTAGGAGGGAAAAGAGGGCAGCAGGAGCAAACCCTGGCAAACCCTCAGGGAGGGCTTCTCCAAAAGGAGGCAGTGCATCTTCTCCATCTCCTACTCCTACAGCAACCCCTGCTGGCCTGTGCTTCAGATGGCTCCTGGCTCCCCAGAAACCTCCTGGGGTTGGGGCAGCACTGGGCAGACTATCCTAGGACAGGAAGAGTAATGTGTGTATCAGGGAAACCTTTCAGAGGAAAAGCATGCAGCTCAGCCGAGAGGACATCTTCAACATCCTGAAATGTTTCTCATTTTTATGTAATGATGAAGTACAATGAGCTAGCAGGCAAAACCCAGCCCTGGCTCACACCCTGGGCAGCTCCAGTGACCCTTACCACAGAACCATTGGAAATGGGCTCCCCTGTAGAGTTCCACTTCAAAGAAAGCAGAGTGTGCTTAAACTCAACTCATTTGCTCAAGGCCCACCAAGAGTTACACATGTTGACATACTTCTCAGCCCCAGGCTCACACCTGAACCTAGCATCAGTGCCTCTAGTGACATATATAACTTGAATAAGCAAATTCTATAGGATTATTCCAAAATTATGTAGCAGTTGTTATCTTTTACTCTCATCTATCTCCCAGCCTCAGTCACAGGGGCATCTCCAAACTTCTCAATTAGTTAACTTGGCTTCTAAGCAGATAGAAAGTATCAGATCTCCTGAAAAAATATGACTTCCACCCTCTTGAATAAAATTTTCTTCTCCTCTCTCTCAAGTGTGAGGCTCAGAAGAAAACATGAATAAGAACTTCCAGCTGAAATTATGAGAAAATACTTCATAATGTTTACATTTCTTGGCCTTATTCTGTCAACAACAAATTTGTCTGAGGCTGAAGGAGAACAGGACAGAAGGATGCCCAGGAAAGCTAAAGATAGTGAGTAAGCACCTGCAGAGACCAATATGCGCCAAAAGACAGGCACCATGCTAAGGGAAAAGTGGTGGACAGCCATGGGAAGAGGAAACACAGAAGGCAAAAAAGGCAATCCAGGGAAACAGGGAACTGCATTCTAGAAGCAAACAAGGTGTTGGGCCAAGGCACAGAGACTGAATGCAAGTCAAACAGCCTGCAAAGTTATAGAATCATAGAATATGCTGAGTTTGAAGGGATCCACAAGGATCACTGAAATCCAACTCCTGACCCTGCACAAGACCATCTCCAAAAATCACACCATGTGCCTGAGAGTGTTGCCCAAATGCTTCTCGAACTCTGTCAGGCTGGTGCTGTGGCCACTTCCCTGGAGAGTCTGTGATGGAGCCCAGTCACCCTCTGGGTGAAGAACCTTTTCCTGATATCCAACCTAAACCCCTCTAACACAGCTTAATGCCCTTCCTTTGGGTCCTGTCACTGGTCATGAGAGAGAAAAGTTCAGCACCCGCCCCTCTGCTTCCCTTTTTGAGGAAGTTGTAGACTGCCATGAGGTCTCCCCTCAGTCTCTTCTCCAGGCTGAACAGACCAAGTGACCTCAGTCACTCCTCATAAGGCTTCCCCCTAGGTCATTCATCATCCCTGTAGCCCTGCTTTGGACATTCTTTAATATCCTTCATATATTGTGGCACCCAAAATTACACACAGCACTCGAGGTGAGGCCGCCCAGAGCAGAGCAGAGCAGGACAATCCCCTCCCTTGCCTGGCTGGAGATGCTGTGCCTGATGCCCTCAGGACAGGGTTGGCCCTCCTGGCTGCCAGGGCACTGCTGGCTCATGTTCAACTCACCACTGACCAGAACCCCCATATCCCTTTCTGCAGAGCTGTCTTCTCCAGTCTGTCCATTCTTTAATGACCACTCCAGGTGCAAAACCTGGCACTCACCCGTGTTAAACTTCATACGGTTGGCTACAGCCAAGGTGTCTTAATTTGTCTCAGTCTCTCTCTGCAGGACCTCTCTGCAGTGAGATATAACTCACACAAACCTCCCATATTTAAAAGTTAATTATTTTTACTGTATTGAAAAAATTGGAAAACAATTTTTCATTTACTGCATTAAAACCCTTCTTGCTGCCTTTATCTCTGACCTTCCTCAAAAATCCAATTCCAAGGACTGTGGCTTTTGTAAGTGCACACTTGAAAGATGTATCTGTATTCCTTCCCGACTACTTGTTCTCAATTCCACATTCCACATAATTCCTTTCTACATTTGAGTCTTGTTAGGAAGTCTTTGTTCATCCATGCAGGCTTCCCAGCATTTTTGCTTGAGTCCCTACTGTTCTTATCCCCCCTTTCATCTCTCCTACTCCCAACCCCATTTGCAGACTGTGGTTGAACATAACTTGGCTAAAGCACAAATATGTGCTCTGCTGCTGCCTGTGGTACCCCAGAGAGGATTGGGGAACCTGGCTGGAAGGCAAAGGCTATCTAGAATTAAGACTGGAATTGATGGAAGACACAAAGACTCCTGTAGCATAGGACTGTTTTTTTTCCAAGGGAATGGGAGAGTAACTAACCTAAAAATGGTTTCAATACAATAACTGAAAAAAAAAATCAAATAACTATGGAGTTAGATTTAGATTTTAAAACTCTCCATGGAAGCCAGCTGCAAGTACAAGTTTCACATTATCAGTACTTTAAGTCCTGCCAACATTTTCATCCCAGGGCAGACTGCAAAATGCTATGTGGCACTTGGGAGTAGTTCTTCATACATAAGGAGGTGTCTTTGGAGCTTATCAAGATAATAGCAAATTGCTACACTTAAAACAGAGAAATTACACAATGTCACAGTTCTGATGGTCAATCAACTAAAAATGCAAACCATCATTTATTACTATGGCATAGTAAAAAAATGCTGGTAATCACTTCTGTTCTGAGTGGTCATACTACACACTAATAAAATGAACTTGTAAGTAATGTCCTATCTCCATTAGTCTACATTGAGTCATCTGAGAGGAAGGGAGACAGGGATAAGAGAGAAAGGCAACTAACATTTCCCTCCTTTCCAAGAAGTCATAACCAAATACAGTAACTAGTAAAGTTTCATACATCCTTATGAGCTCATTTTCTCCTCACAGGAGAAAATGCATGGCTAAGGAGAGCCACTGCTTCTCAAGACAAACCATTCCATTCTGACAACTGTAGAGTCAATATTCAAGGAAAAAATGAACACTTTTGAAATTTACTCACTTGTGAGAGTCACTCAGACTTCTAGCCAGCCACTCCACAAGCCACTGATATTTCATGAAGAAATTATTTAACAAGATGCTTAAGAAGTTGTGTCCAGAAACTGAGTGCTGGATGGGACACCTGTCCAAGTCCAGTTCAGATCCTTGCTATCACAGATGACCATAAAATATCACCCCTTCCCTAAACTGAGAAGTTTGAGTTTAGTTTGAAAGGCACAAGAAGATGTGACCTTAATGAAACAATCCGACAGTGATACAAATGTACTGAATTCAAAGAAAATAACTTTTATCTTAAGATGGCAACTGAAGCAGTGGATAATACTGCACAATGGAATGCATGACAAGTTACTCCAAGTACAACATCTGTTAAACTTGCTTTGCAATACCAATACTTGAACTACACCAGATGCATTATCTGGTATAGTGGAACTTTACTTAAAAAGTCTGAAACAAAGTGCAATGCAACATAGTGCAAATTAGTTTTGAAACTTTTAAGACCAAAAAAGAGATTTGGTGGGTTTAGGGACTGATTCCATATACAGTTTGCATTATAAAGAACATTGAAATAGCAAACTCAAAGGGAACAACAGCAACACAGAGAATACTGTGTAATTATTTTAAACAAAATACTTCAAATTGGTCCAAATACATTTTCAGCTCTGTCTTTGCATATAACAGGCTCATCTAATGACTTTAGGCAATGATACTCATCCTGTGCAATAGGAAAACCTAACTCCAACATTCCCATCAGAGCCATATCTTCCTGTGAACACTAATACAATTACACTGAGCTGGTTTTATTTGTTATTGACACTTCTGTGTTCCTTGCTATGGTTGCAAAGATCTCATATAAATGAGATAATTCAGAATACAACATATTGATGCAGTGTATCTATGATAAGAACTTAAATTCTATTACTTCATTTTTGATTTAGGATTTCCCTTCAGGAAGTCAAATACTATTTTCTAAGCCTCACTTTTTTCTTCTTTGATTTAAGGTCTTAGTTAAAGGTATTGTACAAGCACTATTCTAAAAGCATTATGTTAACCTCTGATTATTAGCCCAAAGTACTTAAAGAAAAGACATGCAAAGGCTACAGCAGTCAGATCTGCAGCGTGATCAGCAGTTAATATACAGATACCTAGTGTAGAACTTGATCAAAATATGGAATTTTGTAGTAATTCAACTTTTAAGGAAGCAGATCTGTGGGCTTTCCCACTGGCAATCTAGCTAGCTCCAAAATGGGATTCCAGCATACCTCAGCCTGCAGTAATAAGGCATGCCTTGCTATATAAAAACAAATAAATAGTTTTCTCTCACTCGTGTCTCACTCCTGCTTGCAAAAGCAATCACAACTGTTACACACACAGAGAATTCTGAGCTACTACTGCATTCATGCCTTTATAATACATTAACATAGCACTGAAAAAAAAGTCTATTTGGAAAGAATATGAAGCCTATACCGAGTGTCAGGCAAAATAACATGCATCTTGTTTGCCTGAATTCCTCACCCCCAACTTGCAAGACAGTAACTGACAGCAACATCATTAATCTTCAGTCATACAGTTACATACAGTTATGTGCTGTCAATATTAGTAACATTTCACTAGGAAATGAAGGTATCTTTATAAAACATAATTAAAATTCTAAGCAAAATATGCATCATAATTCCCATGACTTATGATGTACCTGTATATATACATAACTTCAGTCCTAATATTACTAATACATTGTGTAAAAAGCACCACAACCTGGAATACCTAAGGAAAAAAAAGACATTTAAATCAACATCTCAGTCAGTAATTGTTCAAAAACACCACAGAGAACTCAAACCATGTAAAATTAAAACATATGCTCTGTGATTGGAAGATGATAACGATCAGCAAGATGACTTAATGGAGTAGCTTTAATAGCTTTAATTAAACTAACCTATCCACTATGACACACATACATTAAAAAAACCCATTGTGCTGGTTTGAAAGTAAACCAGCAGGAAAAATAACCCCACACAAATACCTTGAGAAAGATTTCAGGTCGGAGTCGCAATTTAATAAAATTTACAATAAATGCAATGATACAGAAAACCTGGCTTAAATCCACAAAGTCAAAGTACAACCTAGCACCTCGTTGGTCAGGGTGGTGGTTGCAGTGCTGTTGAAGTGATGGCTGCACTCCTGTCAAAAGCAGTGGAAGGTCTGTTCCTCTTGTGGAAGTTTGGGTCCTCCTCTGGATCTCTCCAGTGGTGGTGGCAGCGACGAGAGACCAAAGCTGGACTGAGGCAGGACCAGAGCTGGCTGGGAGAGTGGCAGTGGCAGGAGAAAGCTCTTTCCTTTGGAGAGAGCTCTCTCCTGTCACCATCCATCTCCTGTCCTCCAAAATCCATGCTGCTGTAACAGTGAATGCACCACGAGCAGTTAAATCCTACAGAGACCTCTGAGGCAGCTGAGCCCAGCACACTCTAGAAGGTATTTTTAAGCCTGGCTGACACAAGCATGAAAATCTTTCCAATCTTTTTTGCCACTTCTCTGTGTCCTTGGAGACATCACATCAGAGCTCTCCATGACAAGGTTCAGCATTCTCACACTGCTTCCTCTCCTCCTCTTGTTGTTCCTCTTGCCATGCTGGAGCTCACATTTGTAAAAGAAAGCCCAGACCACCCCCAGGTCACTGCCTATTTTCACTGCCCAGGGAACCACTCTCTGGTCTTGGCTGTTTTATGCTCCCTCCAGAACAGCTTGGCCACAACCAGCAGGACATGTGGGTCTTGTTCACACTTCCTGAGAGCATCCATACTCTTGGTCTTTTGTTGTGGCCACAGTTCAAGGGAAATTGCTTCTGACATGAGGATTCCTGAGTTGGGGCATTCTTGCAGTGCTTTGGCCATCAGAGTGCAATGTTCTTCAGCTCAGCTCTGTATTCCAGCTGCACAGATCCCAATCAGAGATCTGGATTCTTTGGATTCTTTAGGTGAGACTTTTCCAAGATGGCTCTTGCTCTAGTCAACTGCCTGACTTTCTCCTCCAACCTGGACAGCAAAAGCCACAAGGGTATGGAATCAGGACACTCTCTCAATCCTTGATTGAAACCTTCCATGCTTTCTCTAGCAGCTCTTTTTCTTCCTCAGTCTGTACTTTCATAATCCACAGTTTGGAGAAGTCCTCATAGTGCTTCAAGGCTTCTTCACAGAGCTCCTGGGTTGCCTCAATGTTCCCAAGGCCCCATTCCAACTTCACAGACTTCATGGAGACCCTTGCTGTGGGGGCACTGCTGTGAGCCTTTGCCTGCAGCCTCCTTGCTTTTTCATATTCATTGTCCTCTGACTCAAGCTTCATGGAAGCCATCCAGGTCTCCTCACTGTTGGGGCTGGCCTGGAAAGCCAGGGCCAAGCTGCTTCTGTCTGCTGGCACGTCTCCCACCAGCCACTTAGATTTAGCTCCCATGAGCCACAGCACTGCTGCTTTGGGACAGTGAGCAACACCTCTCTGCAAAAGAGCCTCCGAGCATTCTCTGGTTCCATGGTTCTTTCCAAAGTAGGCTGCTTGCAGCCACACATTCCCCTTGCTGGGAAAACTTACAAGGAATAGGCATAAACAGCTCATGCACACTCCAGAACACTATGAGCAACCCAACTGTCTGCATCTTCCATACAGGCTGGTTTTGATCTTCTTCGATCCCAATCCCAGCTCACATGATTGCCTGGCATGAGGCCACACTTCCAGCTTTATCACACTGCTCAGCATCTTGTGTCTGGTGCCACTCACAGTCTGACACCTGGCCTAGCCTCATATCCACCAAGGTGCTCCTGGCTTGGCCAATCTTCCTCATATCCGATTCACTCGTCCCAAGGGTCATCAAACCTGGAGTCACTCCTCCTGGGTATGGAGTATTCATTCCCCCTGGATATGGACTATTCAATACACCAAACTGTGTCTGCTGTGGGCCCACCAAAATCTGATTCTCCCTTTAGTGTAAATGCTTTGCAAAGAGGGTGTCAGTGACAGGAGCCAGCTTCTCGTACAGAGGATTCCTCTGATGCTTGTTCCTGGCATCACCAACCTCTGGAATATTCAGCCACTCCTCCTCAGTAACTCCCACTAAATTCTGTTTCAAGTCTGAGAACGGTTGCTGAGTTTTAGATTGTTCCATAAGGTATTTTCCTATTTCCTCTTTTTCTTGTTGCTCCCTTCTTTCTTTTCTGCGTTCATCCACCCTCTTATCCAAACCCACATCGATAGCATCTGCCTCATCATCATCTTTTTCACAGGGGCCACTTGAGAACAGGCTCCCAGTGTAGCCATTGAACTCATCATAATTGGTGTCATTCAAGTTCTTATCTTCATCATCTGCTCTCTGGTTCTGCCTCATCTGCTCCCCCACTGCTCTTCCCCTTGATGGCCATCCACAGGGTCATTGGCATCACGGGCAGGGCTGATGTCAGAGCAGGTGGTGAAACCTGTGGCTCTGCAGCCCAGCCCCAGCACACAGCCCAGGGGCATGGGCATGCCCAGGAACAGCCTCTTCTTGTGGTGTCCCAAATCCCCAAAGCACCCTGTTTACATAGGGTCAGATTCAGGCAGGAATGTCCAATACCTCCCTCAGAGTGGGGAATTTCCCAATGGAATGATGTAATCCCATGAGTCAGGATATTTTGGGGAGTCCTTCATGGCCTAGGTTGTTACAGCTGCCCAGTGGGGCTGTTGAGCCATTATGGCCCATTGGCAGAGATTACCCCCTTAGGCTGAGTCAGTTTGTGAGACCAAGAAACACTACTTGGCCTGTTTCCCTTATCAAACACCCAGCCTGTAGCCTGAGGGCTGGGTGTGCACTGGGCAGCTGCTGCAAACCATCAACAGTTCATCAGGAATAATGCAGATGGGAGTAGAGTACATAGCTCAGTTACACCCCAGAATGTAACCCAGGACATCCATGGACCTGACAATACTCATGTCAGCAATCCAAAAAACAATAAATAATTTAAAAAATAACTAACCACGAAAGGATAGTAATATTTCTGTGACACAAATTTGAATGATGATTAATAGAGACAAAGTTTACAAAGTTTTTCTCTAGAAACACTTATAAAGAATTAACAATAGCTTTTAATATCTACCAGTATAAATCCCAGGGATGAATCCCTGAAAACATTTCATTTTTGAGTTACATATATTGCTACAGCTGATCTCATAGAGAGACAAAGCTCAGTGATATCCTCTTTCAAAGTCATCCACAGTATTTTAGCTAGGAGAAAAAAGCTTTCTAGAAATGAATTAAAGCTTAACACAAAACGATGAGTTCACCTTCATCTCTTTCTTAAGTTTAAATATGTCATGCTCCAAAATTCTCGTCTTCTTTGAATGCACTGGAGTTTAATCTCCCTTCATTTTCACTTTGAGATATTCACATGAAAGGCTTTGGGTTTGGGTCCGTATTGGGACCAGTGTTATTTAATATCTTCACTAATGACAGAGATGAAGGGATCAAGTGTACTCTCAGCAAGTCTGCAGATGACACCAAGCTGAGTGGTGCAGTGACACGCCTGAAGGACAGGAGGCCACCCAGAGGGACCTGGACAAGCTTGAGAAGTAGCCCGTGGGAATATCATGCAGTTTAACGAGACCAAGTGCAAGGTGCTGCACCTGGGCTGGGGTAACCCCCAGTACCAACACAGGCTGGGGATGAAGGGATTGAGAGCAGCCCTACTGAGGACTTGGGGGTTCTGCTGAATGAGAGACCCGGCCATGAGCAGAAATGGCTTTCACAGCCCAGAAAGACAGTTGTATCCTGGGCTGCACCAAAAGCAGCGTGGGCAGCAGGGGAGGGAGGGGATTCTGCCCCTCTGCCCTGCTCTGCTGAGAGAGACCCCACTGGAACCCTGCATCCAGAGCTGGGGTCCCAGCACAGCAAGGACATGGACTGTGTCATTTCTGTTTTATGAGGCTTAACATTTAATATATTTTAAAAAACAGTATTTGTACAATAACCTCATGGCAGCTGTGGTTTTGTTCTCCTTTCTTTTCCTATTTGTTTCTGGAGGTTTACCTGTTTTTCAGAGTACTGCTTACCATCTCATCACTATCTTCACAATGTCCACCAATGGCCCTACAATTCTTATCCAGAATAATGTCATTTGTTTAGACTCACCATTACACATGCATAGCTGCAGTTAAGTTCTTCATATGCATTGGTTTATACATATCAGCATGAAATACCATTATCATTTTATCATCCAAACAATCTATATTGCAAAATCCTTGGGCAACTTTTGGCAGTTCAACTAAGTAACTTTTTTTAATACATCAATTTTTCATCCCTCTTCCATGTCTTTCTCTCCTACCTGGAGCCTTAGTTGCTATTCCCCTCTAAGTCTCAAAAATGGATTTTACCAGTTCTGCATGGCATTCACAGCACATGCAACAGATGCAGAACCATCACACAAATCACAATCACTGGAAAATCTGATGGTAGCAAAACACTGGGTCAGATGGTGGCATGACATGAGATTAAACAAGTGGCTGACAAACTAAATAGAAACACTCAAGTAGCACCTGATTTAAGAATATTGTTGGTTCTCATGATAAAATATGAGGAACAGCTGTAAGAAACCTCTCCCCTCCTTCCAGCTCTATTTGTCTAGAAGGCTGCACTACTTAATGGACAAGGGTTTCACTGCAGTCACCCATATTTCTGTTCTCTACTAATTAAATTGGCACAGATTGATGATCAGAAAAAAGGCATGTCCAATCTCAAACTGATGCTGAGTCAAGTAGTCACAGGGAACAAGCACCAGAAGTGCAGGTATTGCACTAATATTCATCTGTTCTTTGGTTAAATACAAAGGGTTGGTTTTGACCTGTAAAACCCTTTACTGTCTGGGTCACTACTCCCTTGCAGACTGCTTTTCTTGTCCTCTTTTATCTCAGTAATTCAGACAAGAGGGTTGCATTCACCTGGGCATTCTCACTGAAGGGCACTTCAGTCCAGAAGCTGATAAAGCTTTAATGCATGTTGAGCAGCTTATCTATTTTCCCAGGACTTCTTAGGTGAGAAATAGAAAGCATCTCAGGAGGAGTGAGCTGCTGAAGATAAAAAACTTCAGAAAGGACAAGAGAAAAAGGCCTCTTCCACATACTATTAAAAATACCTCTATGAAATACAGTTAGCGGTGGCACAGCTGCTGCAGCCTAAGTGTTCACAGAACACCCATCCTCAGAGAGTATTTCCCCCAAGCAGTTCTTTTCCTCCCCAGACCATCTCTTTCCATACCTCTAGAGCTGAACCCCATTACAGTATGTTCTAAAATAGACTCCCTATTGTCCTATGATCTTATTAAGTAGAAGAACATGGATTTTTATGTGATGGAGCACAGTGGCTACAGAGGGCTGGGACAGATTTATACATCAGGAGATTTATTCAAGAGCAAATATGTGGCCTATAAAAAAATTCAAGTAGCCTCCAAAGTTTTGATAATTTTAAAAGGATCACAGTATCAATTTCAGAGAGGCGGGAAAGGATTTTCCTTACCTTGTTTCAAATTTTCATTAATTTTTTGAAAGTAAATTTTAAAGGAAACATGCTGTTTAAGTCTAACAAATTCAAATTCAAATGAAACTTCTTTTGGTTAAATGACATGGAAAAAATATATTGATTAATTTATCTAGGTTATATCTATCTCTCTTGTATCGAGTAGAAGAATCCTATTATATGAGGAAAGAGGAAAATTAAGGCCTATGACAAAAAAGGGGAATGATTCCATAGAATTGACAGTTGAAGGCCATGGATGGACATCTTCCACTGAAATCACCACTACAGGATTTACAGCACAATGTTTCAATCCAAACACTCTACAAAACACTGAACATTTAGTTTTATATGAGAGCTCTCTGTAGTATTGGAGTGTGGGAGGGGGTGTGCTTCCAAACAAGAGAAATTTGGATAGAGATGGCCTCCAAAATGAGAGGCTCATCACCTTTCAAGGGACTGAGGTCAGGCTGACGGGCTGGTATTTCCCTTTCTGCCCCTTCCAAAGGTCTGGATGATGTTTGCTTTCTTCCAGTCTCTTGGGCTGATTATTGTGACCTTTCAAAGATGATAATGAGCAGCCTCCCTGTGGTGTCCACCAGCTCTCTCTTCCATTCATGGACACACTAAACCCACTCGAAAAATCTTCTGGGGGAAAAACCAAATCTAGTACTATATTTAATTTCTGACTGATTTAGCAGATGATTACTGTGAAAATTATTCTTACTGTACCATAAAACAAAGTCAAATCCCTTTAAAGCAATAATTCTCACAATCTAAGATGTCCCATTGTTGCGGTTTGGACAGGTGTTTACCAAGAAAGGCGGGAGCCTCCCTTGGAATGAGAAAATGTGAAACCCCCTTCCCTCTGAATTGGTAATATTTTGAAATTAAGGGTCCCTCAGGCAAAATATAGGGAATAGGAATAACAGATCTTTACTAAGTATTTATATGAGGTAAACAGACAACACCTGTACCGGTGACACCAAACCAGACCCAGAGAACCCACTGGCAGCCGCTCTCAGGTGTCAGGCACCTTCCCCTCGGTGCAGTTCCGGTCCCGGCCGGCAGGGGCGCTGTGGCTCCGCTGGGCAGGGCAGGTGCGATGGTTCCCCCGCGGCTGCAGGGGGCGCTGTGGGGCAGCTCGGGGAGCAGACGCCAATGGCGGCTCGACCGCAGCGATCCCGGGGTGGTGGCTGAGATGTGCTGGAAGCCCCGCGGCTCTCTGGAAACCCGGGACACCTCAGCAGGTGGGGTGGGGGTGTGAGGCTGGTGAGGGTGGAACTCGGAGCGGTGCCGAAGAAACGGCGGGGCCAGGGCAGCAGCACCCACGCAGTCCGGCCAGGACTGGGAGAAACGAGTTCGGATCTCGGGGTCCCCAGGTGGAAAGAGCTCCCCTCTCAGTGAGATATTAACGAGGCACCAACCTCTGCAGCCGCAGCAGGAGAAAAACAGCCTGGGCTGGAACTGCGGCGATGAGCGAGCTCCTCTCCCCCAGTCACAGCCACACGTCCCCCTCCCAAAGCCGAGAGCAGCAGCAGCCTGAGGGCCAGCGCGGGGCTCCGGAAGGCCGAGCCGGCGAGTGGGACCGGGCTGTGTCCCAGCCCCCACCAGCTCCACCCCCCGCGGGGTCTCTGTCCCCTCCTGAGGAACCCCCAGACAGGGAGGGGCCGCACCCACAGGCCTGCCGGTCAATCCATTGTCCTCCTTATGTACCGCTTCAGTAGCATTTCTAAGGAGGAAAAAATTTCTCTAAAAAAACGTCAACACCCATGAGTATCCAGTTAAAATGATAATAATATATTGTCTCAGGCATTTTCTTAAGAGAAATCTTACCTTTTTCTCTAGAAAAGAACAATAAATTCTCAAAAAAATGAGACAACATGAGCTATAGGGTTCATGGGTGAGACTACGTAGCAGTGAACAAACTTTCTTAGAAACTTCTTGTATGAAGCAGTCACTGATACTTGATTATTCTGTTGTTCTTCTAAATAGTAAGATGTCTTCCTAATTGATATTTAAAAACAAAATTAGGATTGCCCTAGCAGACAAGTCATTAAAACAGGCCTTCACTCCACTAGATTCGTAATAGACAGAGATGCAATTTTTTTGTTCACAAAACCCCTTCCAGCATCAGGAGCAAAACAAAAGTTTTACCATGTTACCATAAAAACCAATAGGGCATTAATTATGAATGGTAAATGCAAGAAGAGGTCTAGACCAGGAGAAGCATCAAAACATATAAATTATGATTCCCCTAGAGTGTTTCAAGGACAAACTGCAACTTAAAGTTTCACTGAGGAAAGGTTTGAAGGCCTCAGAAATGTAAATGCTGCAGAACACCTCTTTGAGGTATTATTCCCAGCAGAAGTGGGAGAGCCTTTATGCATAAGGTACTTCAGCATAAAATTATGGCTGCTGTCAGACAAAATTTTAACAAAAATTACTGAAAAAAATTCTTAATTGCTTTTAGAACTTATAATATTGAGGGCTTATATGTCTAATAGAATATGTCTGTCCACAGAAAAGGTTGCAGAAATAATTTAAAATATAAAAAGACAGTACTAGCAGAAACAATTACTACAGCAATAAAAATTCAGACAAAAAGAATTCAAAGAAAGATTCCACTGAAGCCACACTGATATAAAAAAAACCAAGAAAAAAATCACTTTAAAATGTCTTACGGCTGCCTTTGAATTTCATATGCCACACACAGATCTGACACTTCCAAAATAAACAGTTTCTAGTTGAAATGTTGCAATAAAAATACACATCTCATACTCTACACTTATACCAGTGGTGTTTATATTCCTGGGGAGTCTCATTAACCTCCATGCAACCAGCATTTTGAGAGATAAACACACAAAAGACTGGTTGTTCTTTAACTACCCATGTCAGCACCAACCACCAATTACAATGCATGCACAGATGGCTAATTGGGTTTATCACAGTTTTCACAAGTCTGGGAAGGGGGACACCACCTTTCCCCATTTCTCTGAAGGTTAGTACCAGCAGCACAGAACCAATTCATGTGCTGAGGCCCCTCGGGTCTTGTTGCCCTACTTGGTTAAACAAAAAATAAAAAATTGTATAGTAATTTACATTATATGCTCAACACCCTGATTAAAATTTATGTAGGTCTCCAGTATACACATTGATTTTATCTCTCAGTTACTTATGAAATGCTAAGAAGACTGTCATATAAATGACAAATTCTAAACATTTCAGAACAAGGACTAAGTTTATAAGACCCACAATTAAGTTGTCAGGAATGGCAACACCAAAACCCCAGTAAAATAAGTGCAAGAAACAGTCTTCAAAGCTAAAGGTAAATTTTAACAGGGCATTTTACATGTAACATGTAACATTACTTCTTCCTCTAAAATATCCAATGACATAGAACTCTCTCAGCTATATTGTTAACAGGAATATTAGATCACAGGATTCTGTAATTAAATTTAAACAGCAATAGCAGTAACAGCTTCCATCCCAAAATCAGCTGTAAATTCTGCATATCAGGGAGTTTCACACCTCTTTGCTGGAAATGCTGTATGTTGTTACCCTCCATACACACCCATGCACACCAATGTGCTTTTCCAATATCTTCCTGAATCCTCCAAATTCCTTTCTCTTGGAGGGTATTTTATATTCTATGTTTCATATATTAGAATATATTCAGGGAGAAACAGCATCCTTGTCCTCACAGTCTCAAGGCACCTCAGGTTATCACCTGAATGCTGAGGGGATATGTCCAGGAGCACCTGATTCTGTCCCTTTCCAGATGGAAGTTCCTTTTTGTGCTTCAGCACATGCACAGGTAGGTTAGCACAGGTCTTATAAGGAATTGCAGTGTGCTTTTACAGTAGGAAAGCCTAGAAAATTTCAGTTATGCTTTAACAAGTCTCTAATATACATTAATTAAGAGTATTTTCAGCATGCCAATTTCAGGAAACACTGGATAAAATTACAAAAGCAGAAGGAAAATCTTGGGAATAAAGCCTAGCCCTTTCCAAACTTTAAGTGTTTGAGAAAATGAGGATGTGCAATATCCAAAATTACCAATCATTGCTACACGTCCTTAACTTTCCTGAAAATTGGCATCTGCAAAGTGATGCTGCCAACAGTGTGGCCTGCAGAATGGATGTGCTGTCAAGTCAGGAAAATGGTTCTGTCTGCCTCAGCATGGACTCTGGGATGCACCTGTACTCCTTCATCAATGTGGAGAGAAAGCAAGCAGCATAAGTTGGATTTTTTTCAGCATAAACAATAAAGGGTGCCCTCCATCTTATCCTCAAAAGTTTATACTCATTCCTAGGCTGGGGTATTTCTGCTTCAAACAAGCACTGAAACTAAAATGACTCAATTTTTTGATAGGCCTTCTTATTAACCATGTATTTTTAAAAACAGCTGGTCAAGCAATTCAAATCTATCTTTAAAAAGTATAGCTTAATAAGCTTGCCTCACTGAGGACTGCTTATTAATATGATTACCAACAAAGGCTGCCAGAGATCTGAAATAAATTCTTGTCCTATCCTGGAACAGACTATCCTTTTCTTATCCTTGTTCTTCCCTGTTAGCAGCAGGTGTCTCTTCACTAAAGAAATGAAACAGTCTTTGCAGACACATCATTCCAAGGATCATGCCAGGCCAGAGCACTGCATTTCCCAAGTCATCTCAATGTAGATGAAGAAGTAAGAGATGCTCTTTCACAAGACAGGGGGAGTTTAGTTCATGAGAGCATGTACCAGCCTGGGAAAGACAAGTTTCCAACTTGGTATGTTGTTTTATATGATCTCAAATTTCAAGGGGTTTGGTCTTGGGATTTGCTTTTGTTAAATTAATACTTTGGCCTCTCCTCTGACTCTGCCAACTGCACTCCCCTAAAGCTCAGCTTTTGAGAGGGCAGGGGGCAAGCTATCATGGAATATTAAACTGCATAATATGGCATTAACAGTAGCAAACAACACAGATCAAGGGCATCCCTGAGGTCACTTTTGAGAAATATTCATTTACATTTTTTAATTGCTGCTTTTCATTTCAAATCCAGGTACTATAAACAACATTAAGCCTGCCCTTATCAAACAGATGTTCTTTACCCAAAATCTGAAGTAAAAGTAATAAAAATTAATACCTTTGTATGAACCCATTTCCATACAATGCTGTATATTAGTACTAGAACAAAACACCTAACAGGAGATTTCTAAAAATGCAAGTAAAAACCAGACAAAATAAAAATCCCACTTATTATGTAGGTATAAAGTTAAAAACCCACAAACCTGGGTCTTTCTTTAGCAAAGGCCAATCCATGAAGATACATGAAACAGAACCATTAGTACACACATAGCGTGGAAAAAAAGACCACCACAAAATAAAACCAACCCTCATATAACAACCAAAAAACCCTCAAAACAAACACACAATAATTTATGTCTGAAGTGCTACATGCATTCCTTGAATCACACATTACATATAACTGGCATACTTTAATTCATGTAAATCCTTTCTGAACTAACCCAGATGTTAATATGTTTGGCATAAGTGCAACTAGCATATTAATATGAAAAAAACTTATGACTACTCCCCTTGTTCTTAAAGTAAAAAATTACAGCTAGGGAAAAGGTAGGGTGGTGCATGGTTACCTGTTAATTTGCAGTGCAAAATGTGGTTTTACAATAATAAAGTATCTTTAGAGCAGAACCAAGTAGTGGAAAAAGGGATTTTCCTTATACTGTCTCATGAAGGCCTTTATACTTAAAACATCAGAAATAAAGTGCTCTTTCACAAGAAGGTGCCAAACTTTAGTCTTGGCAAAAGTTGATTTCATTGTTTTTGACCAAAAGGCTAAAACAACCACACCAATCCAAAAAACACATTAGAAAGGATAAAACTCCTTTGTGCTATGGGAGCAAAGGAATGCAAGCAATACTGAATAGCTTTTGTCTGACTTCATCTTTGTATTTTCAAGGCCATCCTCCCTAATACCCTAACATCTAAATATGTTCAAGATGTGCTAAGAAATCTATCTGCAAAATCCACTGAGAAAAATACTAATTTCCTTCTCCGTCAGATGGAAACTTAAGGCTCAGATGTTTAATAACTTGCCAAAAGCATCACAGCACTTTCTTTGCCAGAAGAAACAGTGTTTGAATACAGGTTGGTTCTGAGGTTAAAAGTACTGTGAAATTTAATGCATTCATTTAGTCCTGGCCTTTTATACAAATTTTATTCTGCTATCAGGTTGTCAAATTCCAATGAGAAGATTTCCTTCGATGTCACCTTAATGTCTTCCACTCAATAGAACAACATTAGGGGTTTAAGGTTTGCTATTAAACTATTACTTTGGCTTAACACCAGCATCAACAATTAGTATTAAAGACATGAAATAAAATGAGATCTGAGGCATTGTGCACTATACCATAAACATGTCATCTTTACTCCCTCCCTTCACATCTTCCTTTCAAAAATATTGCCTTCACTCACTGTAATCTATTAAGATATGCTTCTATCATAACACTCCCTCTCAAAAAGAAATTATGTTTCCTAGTAAGCACTGAACTGCAACTGATTGCAAAGCAGCCATGACTAGAGAGCACTAGCAACATTTTAGAAACCATAGAATTCACTCATGCCACAACTAGAGCAAACACTTCAAACAAAACCTACTGTAATGCACTCAACTTAATGGGAAAAGTAGTGCCATTATAGAAATGCCTGGACACTGCAAGTAGTGCAGGGTCAGTCAGCAGTGCTTCATCTCCATAATGTCTTGGCTCCTTGTAGGCATTTTTAAAACACATTTCACGTAGTGGATTTTTTTAAAATTGTACCAGAAAAATTTCATAGCTGCGATTTAGAACAAAAATATAGAAAGCAGCTACTTAAATTTGACTCAGTCTATGAGCTTCCTGGATCCCTACTCCCGTGCATCCCTAACTGGACACTCCTACAGACTCTCACACACTGACATTTGCAGCCCATCATGCCCCCAGCCAGCTCAGAGGCTCACACCACCCTGATTCCACATCCCCTTGCACTCCGTGTCACCTGTGCTCACTGACCCAACCATGATTGCTCCAAAAGTGCTTGAGCCCATTCTGCATTGTGATACCAAAAACCTTCTGAAGCAGTTTTAGAGTGGGCAGGTCTAAAGTACTGCCTCCTAAGCTTAAGCATTATAAACCTACACCCAATAGTCACTCAAATTTTAATAACTTCAACCTTAATTCCTAGCCTCTATCATACTTCATGTTAAACATGCTATGAAAAAAACCTTTTTTCTATCTGCTCTCAGAACTAACACTGCCATTTCTCCCAAAATTTTCAGTAGAACATGAACATTACCTGACTTAAGGTCACCAAAAATTTAGCTTAGCCTTCATGAGTAGCAACTGCAAGAAAAAGGTTCCGAAGAAAGGCGCTGACAAATCCAGGTATAAGTAATATTTTCATGGTTACTAATGACAGTCAGAAATCAGCAGAAATGCATTGCATTGAGCTCCCAAGAATTAGCATTAGTGGATCAGCATTAATACAGGCAATAAATTTACAAAGTGTAATGAGGTTTCAGAAGACAAATAGGAAAGTCAATGCACATGACTCCAGGCTTTGTTTCACCTCCCTCACAACTGTAAAAGTCATGACTTTACTTATCAGTGTACATTTTATATAACCTGCATGGTAGACTCAGTTCTTAGGGAGCAGAGGGTTGTGTTTTCTTTTTAAAAATTGTTTTTATTCATGTAAAGTTTCCTGTTTTTACACAAACAGAAACACAGATCAGACACGGTTACATTAGAAGCAAAAAAGGTCATAATGGGAAAACCTTTTGCAGTAAGTACATGATTTTGTGGAGAAATGGCAGCATTGAATGAATATAATTAAAACTGTTTTCTTTACTCTGTGCTATAAAAAGAAAATTACCTCCAAATGCAGATTTGGTGACCTGTTCTCAACACATCAGCTGTTAACTTCTTTGATGAGCTGTGAGTTCTCAACTAGACCTTTATTGACAGAACACTGTTAGATTTAAGATTTAACCCCGCAATGTCTATGTAGGATTTTTAGCCTTCAAGAATAAAAGCCACTGGCAGCTACAGAAGTTTGTCCTTCTTATTTCTATAGAAAATGAACTATAACCATTCCTTTTAATCAAGCAGAAAAACTTATTTCAGAACTCACAGTAAGTTTGTGCCAAAGGATTGTCCTTAAATGGCTACATAGTATCAGTGAGTAATAAAAGAGCGGGTTGTGTTGTATTAAGTTTGCAATTTCTTTAAAGCAAGAAATACACAATGATGAGCTTCAGCAATTATGTATGTATTCATATTTTCAATTTACATTTTCGTATTAAAAACTGAGAAACTGAACTCTAATAAATAGAAATTATTTCTATATCATTTGTCTTAAGCAGCATTTAGAAGAAAACTGGAACTAAAATGGATTGATACCATGATTCAAGATGTTTGAGTAAATAAAACCAATTAAAATAGTAGACAGGAAAAACCAGAAAAATAAATTTCATCTTTTAACAAGTACATTATTGTCTGCAGTTATTAGAAATCAGAAAAGCTCCTCATTGCTATTTTTGGTGATGGAGGAACTGGTACGTGTCATCGCCCCAGGCTCATATTCTCAGATACACTGAAGATGAGAACAAAGCACCCAGATTTCCAGCTACCAGCTAGCTTCCAGTCTCTGAATGAACTAGTTACTGAATTAAAAAAAAAACATTTGTTGAAAATTCTAATTCTGCAGAAATAATCAATTGATTCAACATTCAACATGTTAGCAGTCTGGCTTGAAATTTCAGCAGAAGAGTATTTCTTACCCCACCCAATAAAACTTTGGAGTACTTTTTTCCCAGTCAAAACTATTCTGAATGATAGGGCTTTAAAGGTTGTCACAACATAAAAAAAAGTAAAATTTGAATATTTTTCACTCAAATATTTGTCTTTAAAATGCTTTTCTACCATCCTATCTATCTGCACAATGCTAAATCGGTTTAGTTGTATAAGAACATACATTAAATACTTTTTCATGGCATGTTTTGATGCCACCAAAAATACAAAGAAAATCTGCTCCACTGGTTTCACTGCAGTCCCAAAGAAGCTACATTCTGCATTAGTCTATTTGTCACATCAGAGATTACCATTAAAACATTAGCTCTATTCTTTCTAATCAGCTAATGGAAGTATGAAAATATTTCCTCTCATCATTGCAGCCAGCCAAGTGTTTACAGTCCTGTGTGACTCTGAAGCCCCTCTGTCCCTGCTCCAGCTGCTCCCCACTGCACACCTGGGGCAGGAAAATCCCTCTGCTTGCATTTTACCCCTTCGAAGGGCTGGCATCCCCGTGGACCAGGCTGCTCCTGTGCACAGAGCACAGTGGAATTTTTCAAAGACCTGATACTCACCTTCCAAATCACTGATTCAAGTCATTTATCTGTTCTCCTGCTCAGAAGCACGCTGTTGAGACCCACCATTTGATGGGGCGTGCCACAGGAAAGCCATAATGAACAGGGAACACTTATTTATTTAAATGGAGTAAAATGTGACAGGAGCAGTCTGCTCTAGTCTGTAACATGGGGAAATGGATGGCAGTGCAACTAGCAAAAAAAGCAGCAGAGATTACAAAAAGGTTGAAGCAATTTCAGCAGATGTTTACTAAGGGAAAGCTCAAGGGACACAAACAGTGATGGTAAAAATGCCAAAAAATAATAATAATAAAAAGAAATAAATTTTAAAAAGGAAGGCAACCCTTTTGGCAAGGAGAGGACTGATAGATGGATGCAATCAGGTTCTGTAGACCTCTGAAACTAAGACTTTGAGGTTTAAAGTAAAGCAGGAATAAAAAGGCTTTATCCTAAAACACACCCAATGCCAATTTCCTTGTTTCACTTGAAGAAAGATGTTGCAGTGTTGTATCAGAGAAATCAAAGCTCAGCACCATATGTATGAACTCTTTATCTGCAAGACTCAAAAGACTTCAGAAAGGCCCAACTCACATAAAGGTGTCATTATCAGCCATTAGACAAAAGTCAGCCTGATTTTAAGGCATGCAGACTGCTGGAAAAAACCATCAGCTGCCACCAAACATTACCACATAAGGATATTTCACCTTTAGGTTAGAAACTGTGGACCTCTGCTTTTCCATTATTTTTCTGAGTAAGAGAGAAGGAAAATAAGAAACATTAACTTTCCTTCAGGAATATATTTAAGAGTCATTCTTCAATGAACAATTTGATATTCTGTATTCTGAAGGTTTATGGGATTTGTTTTAAGTGGATTCAGCAAACAGAAGGGCCTTGCTGTGGATGCCAAAGAGGTTTTAACCTGCATGAAAACAAGCCAGAAAGTCACTGCTGCCACAAAAAACAAGCAGCAAAGAAACTGTTCAAATAAAAAGCCCAGAGGTTTTCCACATTCGCACATCAAAATTAACACTTTAAACCATTCCCTGGTAGTTAAAAGCTGATTATGACACACTGCAAAAACTTCAACAAAAGGCATTCTAAGCACTTTTATAGTTTCTATCACATAAAAGAGACCTGAAAAAGAAAAATACCCTTTTAACTGACACATAGCCTTTAAAAAGAAGTCAGCCATTTCCAAAATAAATTTTGGCAAATAAAATACCACCCGCAAGGCAAAATATTTGTCTAAATATACAACCTAAAAGAATATTATGCAATAGGAAAAAAAGACACTTTTCTTCTAAATTTCCCCAGTTTGCTCCAAAGATCTTTCTTGAAATAGTTTTTGTAGGATATATTATTATGAAACTTTTATTTTTGCATCAACCATACAGCAGGCAGTATTTTAAAAGCGCCCGATATAAAGCTTACTTAATCACCTAATGTCCTGTAATACATCATTTATCCCAGTGGAAATCAGTATCACAGAACTGTCTATAATAATTTACTTATTCTCTAAGTATACACAGGTAAAGAAATTATGAATATAATGTTTTGATTGCTTACTATCTGTATATAAGGCCCTCAATACACATCCCTTTATTGCATAGATGGAAGGATGCAGTATGTGCACACACCACGAAATAGGGTTGCATAAAGACAAGGCTGCACATGCAGCATCATTTATGGTTACACATCTGCTTCTCAGAGGAGTGACCACACTCTTGTTGAAGTCCCACCACACCACTTTGCATGCTAATAAACCTGGAATAGCACAGTGTACTCCCAGCTATTTATATCAAAATGACATTCTAGGTTTCTGGTATTTATGTTATTCCACACGTACTCCACACTATCAGTGCTCCACATCAGAGGCATGAACAGGTGGTTCTGGGCTCGAAGCACCCGAGGGTGGGCTGGGGGAGCAGCCTGCATGGGGACAGCCCACACCTCCTCCAGCAGGGCTGCTCCTCTGCTCCACCACGAGGCTCACCTGCACCATCAGTGCAGCTGATCATCCCACCAGAGCAGGCACAGGTGACAGAGACAGGAATGGTTTGTGTAATGACAAATCTACGTGTCTCGCACAGACCCAACCTAAAATGCCAACCTTTCGTTTTTGTACAATGCTCAAAAGAGCCTTTTGTGGAATACCTGAAGGCCACTGCTCATATTAGTCAAAACAGAGATTAAGATCTCCAAAAATATTTGCTCAAGCATTCCAGAATCCTGCCCCAGAGTCTACTAAGAGCAACAGGGTCAGTGAAGCAAGTGTTCAGCCAAATGAGTAATGCTTGGAGTCAAGAAAACAGCTGGGCAGACACAGATGTTATCGAGGTTGCTCTTTTAGACAAACAAAACACTAAGGGCTCTGATTCATACTCTGCAATAATCTCTGTCAGAACACCAGCTACTGGTGCTGAAGATCCAGGTGATGCTAGAGAGATCAGACAGCAAGGAAAAAATCCAGCACACACAATTATTTTCAAAGGCACATACGCCTTTGATATTAGGCATTTACGTAACAGCTTCTCTGCACCAAAAATAAAGTCAGTACCCTTTTTCCCAGAATCTTAGCCAACCTCCTCTCCAAGGACAAGAACAGGGAATGCTGTCAAACATCGAACCCCACAATTTTCATTAGTACTGTGATCCTGTATGAGCACTTGGCATCCTCATCTAAACAGTTCGTGGCAACCACAGCGCCTCTGACAAACTCTGGGTATAGGAGAAAGACTGAGGCATGCTGAAAAACAATTTCTGAAGTTTCTAGGTAATAACATGGTTAGATGCACACAGATTATCAACTGTGTTACAAATGTGGAAATGCCTTCACTGTATTTGAAAACACCATAATAAATGTAAACTTCATTTTCCATAGGGAGCAGAGCATCAGATGGAAAAACACACCTGAAAGAAAGTAAAAATATTTTAACTTCTAAAAGAAATAGTGAAAAGATATTTTTTTCTCTTTCAAGCATTTCCAGGCAGCCCAAAGTAAGAATTCAGACTTGCAAAGTAGACAACTAAGTACTGACTTGTTCCTGAAGTAGCTTTTGGATGACATGATAATCCCTTAGAAATGGAGATTGCAAAAAATCCCTGATGACCAAGGCTAGTTGTACCCTTCTTCAGAAAAAGACCAAAAGCACAATCAAGGAACTACCAACTAATCACCCTCACTTAGGTCCTTGGGAAAATCATGGAGCAAATCCTCCTGGAGCACATTTCCAGGCACAGAAATGGGGTGGTGACTGCCAACAGATAGCATGGATTGAGCAGGGGTAAATCTTGCCTGAATAACCGAATTGTCTTCTCTGCTACAAATCTTGACTGAACTTCTGGACAACCTGAGAGTGATGAGCATCACTACTTTTAACTAGGTTTTGACAGTCTCACACAGCATTCCTGTGTTCAAATTAAGAAGTTACATTCTGGATGGGTAGACAACTAGCTGAGCTAAAAACAAGTTCAGCTAACAGTGCCAATGGGTTGTACTGTACCTGCAGGCTGGTAACAAATGAGGTCCTGCAGGGGCCCATCTGGGGATATGCCCTGTTTAATGCCCCTGTCAACAGCCTGGAGGAGATGAGGGAGTGCACTCTCTGCAGCTGTGGGGTGGATGTTGGTATGCCAGGGCTGTGTCCAGAAAGATCTGCATGGGCTGGAGAAATGTCCTGATGGAAACCTCTTGCAGTTCAGCAAGGACATAGAGAAGTTCAGCATCTGGGAGTAAAGTCCCCTCCTTCCAAACACTGCTCCCTCTTTCCAGTGCTGTGGAAGAGTGTGGGGCACATCTGCAGACACAGCCCTGGGGAGTGTGGCAGGCTGAGGCTGCACAAGGGCCCCATGACCACAGCAGCAGTGGGGCCAACAGCTGGAACAGGAGCCAGGGAGGTGGCCCAGCACCTCTGCTCAGTGCTCATCAGACCACATCTGCATTTCTGAGACCACTTTGGGGCCCTTCAGTGCCAGGCACTGCCAAACCTGTGAGTTCAATGGACAGCCCCCTAGGCTGGGGGCTAGAGAACTCATCCTGTGAGGGGGAAATGAGGGCCCAAGGTTTGCTTAGCCTGGGGAAGAGACATTTTCAGGGGAATCTAATAGCAGCTCCCCCAGTACCTGGTGTCTACAAGGAGGTTATGAAAAGACTTATCAGCTCTTTACGATGGTGTGTAGTGAGAGGGAAAGAAACAACAGCATAAACTGAAAAAGAGGACATAAGGAGAAACTTTTCAACCCTGTTGACAGCCAAGGATTGGAACAAGTTATCCAGAGATGTTGTGCAGTCTCCATCTTTGGAGGCTTTCAAGATCAACTGCAAAGATCTCTGAGTAGTCTGGTCTAATTTCATAGCTGATCCTGCTTTGAGGGGGTGGTTGTACAAGAGATTTGCTCAGGTCTCTGTTGACCTGAATTATCATACAATTCCATAGAATTCTTTCTACTGCTGAGAAGACCATCCCTGCAGTAAAGTGCTTCCTGGTAACTCACTGAAAGCTGAAAGGGCACAGTATGAGCAAGATGGTGATGCTAACTTGACTACTCAGCCCAATTTGTCTACTCATACTTGAAAGATTTCCAAATGAGATTTGGAATCCAACAGGGAAAAAGCCCCACATTATTTCTTAGTTACTTGAATGTACAGATTTGTCTTTCTCAGAAAAATCACAAAGCAGTTCTAGTAATCCCTGTTTAGTTAAAATATGATGCACAACTTTTTAGTTTGCTTTGTAAAATGTTTCAGTATCTACAAATTAAAGTCTTTGTGAGTCTGGTATCTTTCCTACATAATGAACAGAAACTGGCCAGTTCCCAAACAGCCTCACTGCAGAGGCCAGTTAGGGGAAATGAATGCAAGAGAAAGGGAAGGTCCCTTCTCACATGTGGAAGTACCAATTCAGAGATGCTCAACACTCAGCATTTCAAAAGAAGAAATGTAGTATTTGCCTGTTCAAGCTGGAAAAATGTGTTCTAAAAGAAGCACCTTTAATTTTGGAAGGAAAATCCCCAGCCTATTCAACTCACCATGATGAAATGCATGTTACACAACTGGCAAGCTCATGAAAAAGTTTTCATTTCATAGCACACAAATTAGCCAGCTACTACACTTCCTAGAAGAGAAAGAATCATGTAACTTTTGGCCTATGCTCCTAATGATAGGCAATTTTCATTCCCAGAACGGGGTGATGTTTTATTAAAATTTTCCCCAAGGAAAAATCAAGGTGTTGTTGTGTCAGCTTTTTTATGCAGCAATTCAGCAGCTGAACATTTGCATTAATTGAGTATGATACTGGTGATGATTCTCTTCTGCAATCATTGGATATGCTCCGTTTCTCCTCCAGATGGTCTTCTCCCAAGTCCACAAAATCATCTGGGAAGCTGATAACCTTTTATGAATTGACAGCTATCCTAACAATAATTGTAGTTTCCTGACATTTACAGAATACACCACAAAATACTGGGGTCCAGTTTGTAGTTGTTTTCATTGTATATTTTGGCCTTTTTTGGGTTTTTTTTGTTGTTTTTTTTTTTGTTTTGTTTTGTTTTTTGGATTGGTTTTTTTTTATTGTTTTGCCTATTTTTTTAAAGCACATCACCAGAATCAGGCTAATGAAATTACCAGTGATTTGAAGAAAAGTAAAGAAAAAAAACAGGGGAATCACATCCCAGGTCTCTATCTGGGCAGATGCCTCACTTGCTGGGGAGTGAAGAATGAAATTTCACATTACCTAAACAAGGTGAGCATCACTCTACTCCAGATGGGGGGAATCAAATCCCAGCAGTGCTATGGCAGCACACATCCATCCACTGGAGAAAACTGCCCATTGAGACAGGTCAACAGACTGCTAATGATTCACACTAACCCCAAAATTACCACTGAGAAACCTGAACAGGGTTATAGAAATTTCCAAAGCTCACGTGCACTTAGCTGCCTTTTCCTCTCTATGAAATCTGAATATTTTATCAGTTTGTTGTTTTTTTCCACTCACCTATGTAACAGGGAAAACAACAGTTGACTTAAAAGCAATAGCTGGTCCCACTGAGGGTTATGTTTTCATTGCTGGTCAAAATCTAGAATTAGTTTTATAAACACTGTGTAATTGACCTGTGAAGTTCAATAGCTCAGAACATATTGAACAAAGAGCTTAGCAGTATCCAAGAAGGGATTGAACATAATGATTAATAGCCTCTGTAACTAGACTAAAAATTGCAAGAACCTCAGTCTTCATGCTCCAGGGCACAGACATAACCAGCTGAGATCAGGCATAAATTTCTGCCCACTACATTACTGTGAAGTTACATGCACTGGGAATAGTTTACAGCTTTGGAGACTTGAAAGAATTTCAGTTTCTTCCACTGGTTGGAAAGCATCTACATTCATCCTTAAACATCTTGGAAAGCAAGACATTCTCAGGGAAGAACTGTCTAAATTGAAACTATTTCTGACAATTGTCCATATCAACCGGTTTTTAAATTTTTTAAAAATAGCTAATGCTCCACAAGATCATCAGAAAACTGACTCTGAAACTCCACTACTCTTCCTTGGTGATTGGGAAAAGAAGCCACACCACAGACAACCTCAGTCAACATCCCTCCATCCCCAAACACATGCACACACACACAAACACAAAATAAAACAATTCCAGTCAAATCCTTTTTTAATGAAAACTGGTTGCATCAAGTTTTTCTAAATTCTGCTCTTATGAGAAAGAAGCTGATTTTTCAGTAGAAAATAATCAAGAACATTAAAGCCTTTCTAGTTTTCACTCAAAAACTACTTCTATTTACAAAGGACAAGGTTGTGTTCTACCTACATTTTCTTTCTCCAATTCATATTTCCATGGGCTGTTTCTTATCTGAATTAGGCTTTCTGCCACAACTGTGTATGGCATTCCCACAACCTATTTTCCTATTGCAAGGCATCACTAACTGGAGTTAGAGGCAGACTTGGTAGTCCAGGAAATAGATCCACCATGCAGCAACTGCCCATTAACTTGTGTTAATGCTGCACCAGCACTTTCAAACCAAATAATTTGGAAAAATACTATTTTTCACCTAGATTGTCTAAACAGGTAAGAATTCTCCCAGCTGTAGCACTTACATTGACTTTATGGTTCTTTTGATTTTCAACTTCAAACATTTAAATATTTATTACTGTTTTGAACAGTTATCCTTCCATATCCATCCCAATGCAGCCAAATTTGCCACAGCTTGCCACAGATTTTTGCAGTTCCACTAATATTTCATTTTCTACTAGGGGTCTCTGAAATCCTTCTTGTTTATCAAAATCTTCCACAAACTAAAGGATACTGCAACACAATGACCCATTCTAGCAATTTTGCTACTAATAGAAACATTTAGTGTATGCGTTTCTTGACCTTATGACTTGAATAAAGATCAAGTTCTCAAACAAGAAGTATATTCCTATTATGTAATAATATATATAAACAGAGAACACACTAAATATAAGAATATAATGAGGTAAAAAAATAGAATTAAATGAATCTTGGAAAATAAATGGGCAGAAATAACTTCCATTGCCATTAACATCCGAAAAACTGAAGTACTACCATATAACAAACAAGAAATCATTCTTATGGCAATAAGGATACAAAAAAAGCAGAGGAAGAATGTGTTTTTTTTCATGCAGCCAAAGACAAGGGCAAGGTACCCATCACTCTCAGCTGGGAAATCTGGACAGGAACCTTCTTGATGAAAGCCAAGACTATATTGAACTGACAAGATATTTTAATACTATACTATAAAGAAGAAGCTGCAAAGCCTGAAACTTGGGATATAACACTTAAAAGGCAAAGGGAAAATACAGCAGAATTTCTGAATTCTTATAGAAATATGGAACAGGTGAGACAAAACATGGAAAACAGAACAGAAATCAAACAGCATCTGTTATCATGCAGGGAAACACTGGAAGGAAAGGTGGACATGAGAAACAAGTTGAAGGACAATTGTCTAAGAATTTGATTTTCAGTTACAGTCATGCAGATGCTGAAGACATCTGACACTCCTTTATTCAGCTGAGGATAAGATATCCTCCCCTAAGAATGGTGAAAAACAAAGTCTTTAGGGGGAACTGGAAGTATTGTGACAAAAAATATTAAGAGCTACAGCAAGAGCTTCAAAAGGTTTAAATACACTTAATTGGAATTGGAAGACAGATTGATACACAGGGCTCTGCAATTTTACTGTGCATCAGAAGTCACAAAGCCAGCTGAATGCATCTTGTTCCCACTCTTCTTCCATGACATTTCAGTCAAAATCCATAATATCCTTTCCTTTGATGGACCTGTAGGCACAGTTAAATCTCAGGGGGAAGAAGGAAAGTATTAATTTTTTTTTAATTGCCCTGTTTCAGAAGGATCTAGCTCAATTTGGATGCAAATGTGGAAGCAAGGTACTCCATAAAACAACAGTGACAGAATCTAGGCAGCAGAAACACCACAAAATGAAGTGAAAAATGTTTTTTCCTTCCCCATTGTTTTCTACATTTCAACATAATCAGGCAAATAAGATACAAGAAATACCCTAAGGTTTTTTTGGTGGTGGTTTTTTTTTAGTGTAGGATCACTCAATGAGTTTTCACTACTTATAATTCATCTTCATGAGGGAATTTCTCCCAAGGGACCAAGACAAGCCTCTCAAAGCTGCTGTAGTATAATACAGGATGAAAAAATTAAAATCACTTCAACAATTTTCAAAGCAGATCCATGTTCTGCCCACATATATCCATGTTGAATTCTCAGTACCTTCAGCAGATTCTGCTCACAGATGCCAATCACTGTCCCCTACAAACCCAAAAAGTGAATGAAGCCCAGCTCATGAGGAACAAAATCAAGTACAGCAACTGCAAGCACATACACCTTAGAGCTGCAGCCATCAGATTTGGCATGGAAGATGGAAGTATTGCCCTCCCTCCAAGAGAGAAGGCAAAATAAAAATAAATCACTGTAACACAGAGAATTCTGGAAGGTCAAAATCACTGTGTGAAGTAGGGTGGTCTGTAGGATGAATGGAGTTAATAGAATTGTGTTTGCTTTAAAGACAAAATTAGAACAAGGCTGTCTTTTCCAGCAGCCAAGAAAAAAGGCATGAAAGCAAAATGGGTCCCAGTTCCTACTCTGGCCTAGGATAATTACTAAGAAGAATCTGGAATGTTTTGTCTGGAATCTCTTCTGAACAGCATAACTGCCCACAAGAATTTTGGTCCTACTATCGTTCTGATGCTCCAGTATCAAAACTTTTTTTAAAAACTCCACACATTAAAAACTACTTTCTCAAATGAAAAAGTTCTTCATCATTAAAACTAGTGTCCAGAGCTTTGCCAATCATATACAAATATGTTAGTTTCCTATATGATGCAATGTCATATATGTATAAACATGCTGCACAGCATCTGTGTAATGAAACTACATTTAGTGCTGCATATTTGCCTGTCACTTCATTTTCTAATGGAAAGATGGTGCCCCCAAGAAAACAACCAAGATCATCTAAATATTTTTATGTTTTATATCAGACTTGAAACTGTACAGAAGAGAAAGCAATTTTTCATGCCATGTATCAGTGATTTCTTGAATAACTTCTCTGTATTTCTTGAACCACTCATGACCAATGCCTGGGCATTTTTTTGGAAGCCAGTAACCAGCTGGGAGGAATGAAAGTCTGAGAAAACAGACAAAATGTTCTGTACTTTATTAGTTGTCACGAAGTGCATCTCTGATCCTTACCACTTTGTACTATTACAGGCTAGGACAGCAATGTATTATTATGCTCACAGACGCCCTCAGATGATAACGTTAAACTACATGTTTGATTCTAAATTACATCTACATGCAGAAGCTTTGTTGTTTCAAATATCTGTAGACATGTTCCATAGAATCACTTCAACTCAAGATTGCATTTGAAATGCAAACTGGCCAAGTCCAGGAAAGAGATTGGATTGGAATTCATTTAGAATTTTTCTTTTTAAAGCTTTCAGTCTGACCCAGCCCAATTGCACATGTCACTACAGCTTTTATTTTTCCACTTTGGAGTGTATAAATTACTAAAACACCACCAAATTTACAGAAAAATGGAAAGCAGTTCCAGTTTTAGCACAGTGGAGCTGTTTGCTCTGGGCACACAGTTACCTCTCCCAGCTCTCCCCACTGTGACTGCTACCAGCTTGCTCTTTTCTTATGGGAAGGTTTTTATTTGCCCTCTCTCTTCTTCCTCAGAGAAAAAGTTTACTGTACACCACTTGGACACAGAGATAGGCAGTAGAGACTTCAGCTTGCAGGCCCTTGCCTACCATTCATTAGTATTTTCTTTGCCCATTTTCAAGTGAAAATGGCTGTTACAATTACCAGCACTGGACAAATGTTACAGTCACTTTAGCTAAGTACAGAATGACATTATTAGCACCTATTTCTCAGCAGAAAAACATCACTTGCACTCATTAGCCAACAAAAGGAGCCCTCTATCTCTGTGGGTCAGTTAATTTGGCTGCAGAGCCCCCCTGGCCACAACAGGCCAGCAGCAGAGACAGAGCAGCTCTAACCAGCCAGAGCTGCAGCAGTTCTGCTGCCCCAAGTGCACAGCTAAGCTCCTGTCTGAGAAGCACTCATTTGGTACATGGGCTTGGCCATCACTTTCCAATGAAAATTCCACCCCATGGACAAGCTTTCTTCTAAATGAATTGCAAATTATACACCCATGGAGTGCCAGCTGGTATTGTTTCTCTGTAGTTTTCTTTCGGTTTCCCTCTCTCTCTCCCCTCAATTAATACAATGATATTCATGCCCTGTCATGTCTTACTGCTTAATTATGTACTTTGCAGAACAAAGCTTTAAAAATGAGACTATCAAGCTGGAGGGGGGAAGGGGGAAGAGCAGGACAACCAGATGTGCAAAGAGAGAGAAGGAAACAAAGGGCATTTTGAAAGGGGAGTGAGACAATTAGGATTCGTGTGGGGATGAAAGGATGGGAAGACAGAAATAGAACATGAAGATGCACATAAGACTTATTGGTTTGTTCACTTTAATTTATAAAAAGGTGTATGCTGTATTAAATGATTCATCTGCAGTTATCTAAAATAATTTAATAGTTGGAGTTGTTTATTAGGAGATGTCAACCTGCTGCCATTTCATACAGCAATAGATACACACTTCTTTCTGGAAGAGAAAGAATGCTGCATTGTTTCACAAAACTGGAACAAAACCAAGGCAAATGAAAAATATATTGGCAAACCTTGTCTTAGAAGGCATGTTTTACTTGAGTGAAACGAAATAAACTAAAAGATATTACAAAGATCTGCTGCACCAATATTGAGTTCATTCACATTAAGACAGTTTTTCGCACATCTATTTTATCTAAACTTTCTTTATCAAGTGCACTGCTAAAATTTATTTTGCATATATAGTCAAGAGAAGGTGCTTAATTAATGAAACAGTTGCTTTATCCTCTCTTACAACTTGATTGTTGTACATATTGTGGTACAACAGGCAGCAGGGACTCCCAGAGCACAGTTGTGGAAGCAGTTTTGGGTGGAACACAACTATTGGAAACCAATTTGTTCAAAAGCACTCAAGCCCACTGTACTCCTAAAATATTCTTCAAAAGCAATTATCAATCATTGAAAGTATATTATATTTTGGCATGGTAAAAATGTTTTGTACCAAAATTAAAAAAAATATTGAGAGGAGAAAGACTTTTTCCACTGGAGTAGGAATGGACCAGCAGAGCCCTTCAGATCCCCATTAATCACAATTTTACAGCACTATCCTAGTGCCCAGAGTGACCACTGGGGGAAATTAAGATTTTCTAATTTTCCAGCTTGTACAAAACAATTTACAATCCAGCTGTTGCCTCCTACCAGTGCCAAGGGAGCTTGATGGCAAGGGGAGGTTTATTGATCATGAGTTACTGTGTCATTTGCTAAATCTCAAATGGTAACATAAAAGTTTGGAGTAGGACATCTTTATACTTCCCAATATTTCATAGAGAAAAAACTGATTTTGAGGTTCCCATTTCCTTTACTATTTTGAAATCCTTTATTCAGCTGCAGTATTCAGTTCTCAGAATTACTGTGTAGGCAGCAATTTCTCCCTGATCCTGTATGAAGAATAAATTATTCCACATCCACTTCAATTCTATTTGTATAAATATTTTGTAGGAAACAGCTTGCTTAGTATTGATCTACTTCCTCTGGTTTCACACACCATATACAATGGTTTTCAAATATTTGCTGAACTTGATTCTCCTGTTTTGAACACAGAAAGAGAGAGAGGTGGATTTTCCTTTAGCCTCTTGCTGGTGCTAAACACAGAAAGAACAGCTTTACAAACGAAACTGACAACTTCAAGACAACTTGTAAAACAGAAGCTAATGTTCTTTTTGGGCAACAGAGTTAACAGAGGCACTGAGTTTTAAGCAGTGATCTACTTTAAAGTTAAGCAATGACGGTCTCATTTCATAGCAGGAGGCTTCAATATAAGAAACTGTCCAGGACAATTTCCACACAGCTTGGTGTCATCTGCACATTTGCCAATCTCCTGGTTCAGATCATCAATGAAGATATTAAACAGGACTGACCCCAATAATGAGCCTTGGAGTACCCCACTAGTGACCAGCCACCCACTGGAAGTAGCAGCACTCACCACCACTTCCTGGGCCCAGATATGCAGCCAGTTTTTAACCTTCCCAAAAGTATGCTGTCCAAGACATAATTAATCAGTCTCTCTAGGATAATGCTTTGGGAAACAGTGTCGTAACTCCAGAGATCTCAACTGCTAGGAAGTTTGCAGAGTCCAAAATCATATATATTGGGTTTGGCTGAGAGGGAGCCCATTTTCCCCACAGCAGCTCTCATAGTGCTGTGCTTTGTATCAGTGGCTGGCGAGGTGCTGAGGAACACTCTCGTGTTTTGGCAACTGCAGAGCAGTGCTCGCGCAGCATCCGCCTGCCTCTCCAACAGTCNCCGCCCTGCCTCTCCAACAGTCTGCCTCCTGTAGTGGGCTGGCAGTGGGCAAGAAGTTGGGAAGGGACAGCCAGGACAGCTGACCCCAAGTGACCAAAGGGATATTCCATACCATATAGAGTCTGCTCAGCAATAAAACCGAGAAGAAAGGAGAAGAAAGGAGGGGTATTTGTCATTACGATGTTTGTCTTCCAGAGGAGCTGCTAGGTGTACTGAAGCTCTGCTTCCTGGCAAGTGTCTGGGCATCTCTGGGAAGCAGAGAATAAAGTCTTCTGTTTTCCTTTGCTTCCACACAAGTGACCTTTATTAAACTGCCTTTATCTTGGTCTTCAAAATTTTTCCATCTTATTTTCTCTCTCCTCCACCCTGCTGAAGAGGGGAGTAACAGAGTGGATGGCGGGCAACTGGATTCCAGCCAAGGTCAACTCACCACACTGTACAGTGTTGATGTCCTTCTCAAAGTGGTTTAGCTGAAACACTATGACTAATCAAAAGTCTGGTCATCAAATGCCATATGACTAATCCTGCCAAAATCAGCTTAATCAAACAGGTTGTCAACTGCTTTAACCCATGCTGCACCTCATTCTTCAAGTTGTCTTTTTTTTTCTTGGAGAGACTTACACAATCAAGAACAGAATGTGCAAAAAAAAAAATACCCTACAGAAAAAAAATTACTCTTTTGCCTACAAATTACTGCCATGACAACACTCTAAATCCAAAGGGGATATAAGCAAGAAGAAACAACTACTCTAGAGACTACAACTATTTTATATGGCAGAAACAAAAGTATTTATTTTCAACAAGAGATTTCTATGATTAATTCCTCTGTTTCTAAAGGCAGTTCCCACCATATAAAATACCCCAGTGCATGTCAGAGTTTCAAACATCAAAAGGCCATACTCAAGTAATTAAATCACTGGATGTTGTACACAAGAATTTTCCATATTCTGAGTCACAGTGTAAGTTTTAATTCATACTGAACTCACACCAAGTCAATCAAATCCATGTATGACACCTATTTTCAGGGCTCTACTCTGACAATAAGAAAAAGAGTGTTATTAAGAAAAGTCTCTCTCATGCAAAATCTATCTTTCCACACTATAGTAATGCATCAAATGACAAATCACTGATCCCTGGCAATAGCTGGTATACAACAAATACCACCCCAGTTCATTTGAATGGCCTTTACTTACAAACAAAACCAGACAACTTAATATCTGTTTTCCATACTAATGCTCTTTAAATATACTGCTTCATTAAACTGTGGGCTTGGTACATTTTTAAAATTTGTTCACTCTTCCCAAAAAAGTAACTGCCAGAAAAATTTTAAAGGTATTTATACAGCAAAAAAGCTGCTGTAGTAAACCAGAAAACACATCAAACATTCTTGCCCACACAAGTTAAAAAATATTAAGTTATGGAAGTTAGATGCAACAGCTCAAAATCTCACTTCCAGAGACAGAAATATTTAACTGGTTGGACTAAAAAATTTCCTCAAAGCATATGCTACACTCAACAACCACTAGACATAGTGTCATTGCTGCTTCAGCCTTATCTATCTGTTCAGAAAAGATAAAAACACAGATGTAAGCAGGCTGAAGGGTTCTGGGTTTACCTCTTTGTGGCTTTAAATGCATGCTGTAGTTAATACATTTCATGCTCTCTAAAGTCATTACCCAAATGTGGAACCAGACGCATTCAAGTAGTTTGACACCTGAGATATCCAAACCAGTCCTGAAGTCCTCAGCCTAAGAGACTTCCCACAAGGCTTCAAAGAAGTGTCAGCATCACAAGAAATGGTGTCAAACCCTCCAGGTGCTGCTGCTGGGACTGGTTCCTAACCCCAGCAGCAGCAACCCAAACTCTCAGGCCCCAGGCTTCACTTGCTTCACATTTTGGTGTGAGTTTGCACCCTGCAGTGGTGGCAGTCTTGGCCTGTGATGGAACAGTTATTTTCAAGTTTGAGTTCAAAACAAGTATTAGAGAATTATGCAAACAAACATACAAGAATTATACAAAATTAAGCTTATTATTTCCATAAATTGCCCTCACATCAAAAACTTTCCAGGCCTCTTCACCCCTTTGCTTTCTATTCTTTTACTGATGATGAGGTAGTTTCCTCCACTTACAAACAGAAGGCAAATTAAAATGTCCTCGTTTTCATACTGACTTCCACTACCTTTTATTTGCATTCTCACATACCTTTTACCCCAATTTGAGAACAAAAATAGTATTTCATTAAAAAAATCCAAAATGCAATGCTTTTTTATGTATCAGGTACTGCTTATTAAATATAAGAAAAAGAGTAACTTTTTTTCAAAACAGATTCACACATTTGCACCTTAGAAGCTGTGTAGCCTCCCCAAAATTAAAGCATTCATTTGTACACATGTCTATAACTGGGACTTAAACCAGGAGAACCTGATATCTACCCCAATGTCTGTTAGGGTGTTTTTTAAAAAGTTTTCTGTGCCAGTGGTGGTAGCCTAGGTATTTACAGGTATTGTATGTCCATACCATAATAGCTTTACTATATGTAGGTATATATGTTTATTCATTTACTCTCCTCTAGATGTCCCATCTAAACAGTCAAAAGATACATATGAGAGAGATACACATCAGTTGTAAGTACACTTTGAACTTCCCCAGCACTATAGGACTGACTTTGCAGTAACAAATATTGTACACTAAGCTGCTGTTGTGCAGAGATGCTTTAAGGTAATCAAATTACTTTGTCAAAAAATATACAGAATTTAAGAGTCAGCTTAAAAATACCTAAGTACTGAAACAGGCAGGCAATATTAGTTTCTTTGATTCCTCCTCCCCAGTCTTCTTGTAAGAACAGCTGTAATGAAATTTTACCAATTCCTTCAAACTAACACTACATCAAAAGTATTTTAAGAAGTGTAAAAGAATCAAAAAGTTCAAATAAATACTGCCAAATCAAACATCACAGTTTTGATGAGTTCTTTGAATGTATGAGAGCTGGCACCAAAAAGAAAGTGTGAGTTGTACATAAAAAACATTTTTTCCTCATTTTTATTAAGACCTAAAGAACTCAGCTGGCTTCTTTGACTTCCTGCCCCAGCTGCAGAAGAGGCACTCACAACTCTGCTCCCAGCAGCAGGCAAAAGGCACTTGGTCATCCAAAGAACTGTGCTTTATCCTAAGTGCCAGTGCAAACAAACCAACCAAATAAATCTAACTAAATGCACAGTAGACAAGCACAGAGACTGCAGAAGTGGAAGAACATTTCTAACACCACTGCACCATCACCCCAGGTTAAAATGCAATAATCAGCAAAAAATAACAGCTTTTGTAATCACAGTTTTGTGCTTCCCAGTGCCACTTTTTGCTTTCAATATTAGAATGAGAGGAGGGACTTCAGCCAATTTTTTTTTGTTTATCATCTGGATCTTAATGAAGTTTGTGTCCCTACTTGCTGTTAAATTATACAGATTAGTAACATATGAGTAAAATAAATACAATCCTTCACATGATTACATTTTAAATTACCACATCTGAGAGGGAAAGCACAAACACGCACTTGGCATGTACGGAACATTTGCTGCCCAGGTTTGAAGGCAGCACTTCTGTTCAAAAGCCTTTACCTCTTCAGCCAAAGAAATAATTTATTCAGCTGGCTGCCATTACAGACTTCTCAATGGGAGAAAGTACTTTCTAACAATGTAGGAATACAGTGGCAATGAAATACAAGAACAAAGTCTGGGGTTACTGTTCATCAAATGGTTCTGAACCTGTGGCAGCAGCCGACACTGCAGAGATGCACAGAAACCAAGGGTGCAAAGGTATCCACCATGCACAGGCTGCAGCCCTCCACATTTCCACCCTGCCCATCAGGTATCTTAAAGGATTTTATATATTGCAGCTCAACCACAAGTTTATGAAATGCCTGTGAATGTGGCTGATCTGTGCAGTTATGGGAAAAAGGACACCTCACTTATCCTCGTTTGGAGCACACCTCGTTCATCTCAACGCTGCTTAGATCAGTTTGCAGCTGCGTGCATTTCTAATGTGCTCCTATCAGGTGCTTAATGTATATCCATATCCTACTGCTAACATCATTTTAGTGGTTAATCAATCAAGCCTAAATGTTCCCAAGTTCAAAACCAGCAGCTGCTGTGGGTTGACACAGATCCAGCAACGAGTAGTTTGTTTAGGATTCCGTACCCGATTCACCTCCACATCTAAGGATGCTCATGGTGCTATGCAGCAAGGGTCCCAGCACCATTTTTCTCCACCAATTAATTAGCTCATCAACTGAAGACAGCTCAGGGGGCAAGGGATTGAAAATATACCATCAACATAAACTACTTTTCCGAGCAATCACCGATGGAGGCAATAAATGGCCTTGCCAAAACACAGTGTGTATCTCAATGGTATTTGGACACATTACCCTCCAAACAGAAATGAGAAGCAGATCATTTGATTAGCTTGATGTAGAGGGGGGAACACTGCATACAACCCCACAACCTACAACCCACACCACAGACTTGGACAGCCTTCAAAAATTGGGTTTTTTTGAAAGATAGGCTGTTTTGATTCTACTACCCCTAATAACAGAGTATCAATATTTCTTTAGTTTTTAAATAAGGCACTGATTTGATACATTATTTGCTTGAAAGACACGCAACACCACAATCACAAGAACACCTTTTTCAAAGAAACTTCTTTTCATAAAGCAATACCAGCTCCATTTTGTTCAATCTTGCAAGCAATTCAGAGGCAATTGCTTTGGACAGCAGAACAGCAACCTCTGGCATGACTCCCACCAGCTGCCTCCATTCACATGTAAACCACAAAGGTTGGGGGATATTTTTCCTCACAGACTTGTCCATGAATGGTATGACATGATTCAGAAAGGAAAAACCCAAAGAGACATGTTATTAAAAGCCTCTCTACGCATTCCCAACTAATAACTCAGTTTCCAAGTCTTTCCCTGTGTTCTCCATCATTCCCTCTCCTGATTCTCTTACTCTGGTAACACTAGCAGGCTAGACACTTTTTTTTATTCCTCTCACTCTGCTTTGTGCCTTCTGTGCTGGAAAGGAGGCTTTGTCCCATTTGTTTCCCAACATGCTGAGCACAGCTATAGGAGAATCTGCTTATTGCCTCAAAGTATTCCTCACTGATGGGCAAAATAAATGATAGTGTCTTACTCCTTCTCTTTCCCACAATTTATTCCTTAGAAATGCAAAAACAGAGTCTTTACATCAAAAAACAAAGCATCTCTTCTTTTTAGAGGAGTCTCGGTAATGCTGCAAACCTGAAGGAAGTGACAGTAAATATCGTCAATAAGATTTTCTCTGGCATCCTTCTGCCACACAGAGTTTATTTGTACAGTCTGCAGAACTACTTTGGCAAAAGTTTTACTTTCTGAGCATGCAGAGTTCACTTCAGATGGCTGACATTCCCCAGAAGAGCCAGGGAAGAAAGAAAAAGAAACATCTTGGGACTTCCCACTTCCTCTCAGCAAGACTCTGTCCCAAACCTCCTGCCCTCAAAAATATGTAACCACTATACTCTGTGTAGTTTCCAGTGATAGAAAAGTGTTCCAATCTGCCTTCCTAGTTTTAAAAAAATGGGTAGTTGTGCTTAAAGGGGAAGAAGGAACAAGACCAAGAAGAAATTTTTAAAAAAACATTTTAAGTATCACTTAAAATCTCCATTTTGTAACTATTTCACTCCTTCCCACTACTTGCTTTTGATACACAAATACAAAAGATATTGATGAAAGTCAAACAGAAAATTATATCCCTCTGCATGAAGCACTTTAAGCTAAAAAGACTTCAGAAAGCCAAATTAACTATCTCACCTCATCAGATCTACCAGAGACAAGCTCTTAGGACCACAGCTAATAGGAAATTACCCTGGTGAAGTGGCAAATTCTTACTCTCTTTTGCTTGAATCTCACACCCCAAAATATAATGAAAGCAGTTTCAATTTATATTGACAAAATTACCTGCTAAGAAAATACAGACAGCACTGATAATCAAACTGCTGACAGAATTCATAGTATATGCTCATATACTAATTTACCTACAATAAGTTATTAAACTACTTTTTTACATTGCATTTTGAAAACTAATAAACTTCTCCAGGTTTTTGACTGGAAGGTCTGTGAAGACCTTTTTCTCTAATACTGGACACTGAAACTGCCTGAAAGCCACCAACACATGCCCTTCTCAAAAAACTTTTGTTTTGATCTTGAAAGGGATCAGATTTTCCTGCCCTATTAGAAAGTTCCAGATTTAATTTCTGAGGGGCAAGATGTCTTTTTTCCTCTCAGTATCCTTATGCACCCCAACATTAATTTTTCAGATACCTTCTCACACCTGTACTGACTACACACTACTGAATAAAGATGCACAAACAACCCTACTACAATGGCTTATTTTAACAGATAGATTTCTGATTATTCATGCATGTTTTGAAATTTGTTTAAATTCCCTTCTGGGCAGAGGTTCTTCAAATACAGTCAACATTTCTTTCTCATTAATTAATGGGAGCTATTTTTTACTTCAATATTATTTGAATAGTAAATGTTTAAATGCATGTGAAATTAGTTGCCTTACAAAGACACAGGAATTCCTGCTCTTCTTCCTAGTGCACTGGAGAGAAATTTGCTCTTGCCAACTGCAGCTCCCAAATGAGAAGGCTCATAACATTAAAATAACTGAAGGAGTAAATCACCCTAGTAGAGATGGAGTGCTGACACTGTTATGCCACATTCAGAGCTTCATGTTAAAAACCCAATTCCTAGATCAAATGACATTTTTGATGTACTTAATCACTTTTCAATATAATTTTTTCTTATGTGCACTTACAGAACCTTTCTTAACGTCCTCTGTTTTTCCCACTTTTTACCTTAGGGATGCTAAAATTCTGATTCACTTCATGTGAAAGCCTTATTTTCAAGAAACAGATGATATTTCAGTAGAGTACATCAAATCTAGGTTCTGTTTGAATTACTTCATCTTCTTCTATTTCAGTTAATTGTCTGAAGAGGAGGCAGTCCATCTTTCCAAATGGCTCTCCAATTTTCTGTTTGCCAGTATGATCATCTAATACACCTTGTAGATCCTGATCCTGATCCTTCAACTGGTATCCAAAGCCATCTGTGGCCTTCCCCTTCTCTCCCCAGCATTGACACTGACAAAAGATGGAGTGTAACCCCTTTCCTTTCCTTTTTCCTTTCCTTTCCTTTCTTTCCTTTCCTTTCCTTTCCTTTCCTTTCCTTTCCTTTCCTTTCCTTTCCTTTCCTTTCCTTTCCTTTCCCCTCTTTCCTTTCCTCTTCCTTTNTTTCCCCTTTCCTTTCCTTTTTCATTTCCTTTTTCCTTTCCCCTTTCCTTTCCTTTTTCATTTCCTTTTTCCTTTCCCCTTTCCTTTCCTTTTTCATTTCCTTTTTCCTTTCCCCTTTCCTTTCCTTTTTCATTTCCTTTTTCCTTTCCCCTTTCCTTTCCTTTTTCATTTCCTTTTTCCTTTCCCCTTTCCTTTCCTTTTTCATTTCCTTTTTCCTTTCCCCTTTCCTTTCCTTTTTCATTTCCTTTTTCCTTTCCCCTTTCCTTTCCTTTTTCATTTCCTTTTTCCTTTCCCCTTTCCTTTCCTTTTTCATTTCCTTTTTCCTTTCCCCTTTCCTTTCCTTTTTCCTTTCCCCTTTCCTTTTCCCTTTTTCCTTTCCATTTTCATTTCCTTTTTCATTTCCTTTCCCCTTTCCTTTTTCCTTTCTCCTTTCCCCTTTCCTTCCTGTTGTCCTTTCTTTTTTCCTTTCTTTTCCATTTTCATTTCCTTTCCTTTTTCCTTTCCCCTTTCCTTTCCATTTTCCTTTCCTTTTTCCTTCCCTTTGTCCTTTCTTTTCCATTTTCATTTCCTTTCCTTTTTCCTTTCCCCTTTCCTTTCCATTTTCCCTTCCTTTTTCCTTTCCCCTTTCCTTTCCTTTCCTTTCCATTTTCCTTTCCTTTTTCCTTTCCTTTTTCCTTTCCCCTTTCCTTTTTCTTTTCCATTTCCTTTTCTTTTTTCTTTCCTTTTTCATTTCCTTTCCTTTGTCCTTTCCTTCTCTGACAGATGTTTCTAAACACTCTACTCTCATTTCTCCTTTATGGCATTCTCCATCCGATGGCTGTGCACGTTCTTTAGCCAGTCTCTGTTGAGTGCAAGTCATTCAGCACATTAGGATCTGCTGGGAAAGCAGGCAGATATGAGAGTAAGACATGAGATGCCATTATGCCAGAAGGCATGAAAGGATCAACTGTTTCTTTTTTGATCTGTAAACAACTACAGAGGTCTTGGACAATGTCTCTTTGCTAGACAAATGAAAGGAAACTTGGATGCTCTTCCTGATGGTTTCAGTGTCCTGAGACTTTTCCTCCAGACTGCCCCCTTCCAGCAAGGAAATCACACAAAGATGTAGAGTAAAATAAGATACCGCTCATGCCAACAGTATCAGATACACAAAGATAAGATCCAACAAACTTCCAAGTCACATCACGAAACACAATCTAAAGCTGTCATACACACATCTGTCATGACATCAGTAATGTTATACTCCTTTCCTTTTAAGTTTAATATAAAATGTATTAAGAAACAGCAGTTGTTATCAGAAGTTTTCAGGTACCACCTGACAGACAGTTCAATGCCACTTGGTATCATTATTCACTTAACAGTAACAGGAGAAAACATTTCTTTCATAAAACCCAGCTGCTCTGGGAAACCTGGTGGCCTTAGAGCCACCAGAGCAGGAGCTCCAGCCCCCAGAGTGCTGCAAAGTCAAGGTTAATGCCCTTCCAAAGCATTTAAGCACTGCTGTTTGTAGCAACCTAAACTGAACAACAAGGCAATGCATGCTGCCCCTGGCTGCCTGGAGTTAATTTTCCTCACAGCAGCCCATCTGGTGTGGTTTGTATTTATGACCAAAACAGAACAGGTAACACAGCAATGTTTCTGCTGCTGCTGCTTGCACAGACTCACGTGTTGCAGATCTTCTCTGCCTCTCACACTGCCCCCATGATGTAGGCTGAGGGTGGGCAAGAGCTTCAGGTGGGCAAGGACACAGCCAGAACAGCTGACCCCAAGTGACCAAAGGGACTTTCTGTGACACACAACATGGTTATCAGCCATAAAATCTGGGGGTTTGAACTTTCCACGGTAGCTGCTGCTCAGAGACTGGTTGGGATCACTCTACCTGTGGGAGGTGGTGAGCGACTGCCTTTACACCACTTGGGGGTTTTCTTCCCTTCTCTCATTAAATAGTCTTTATTTCAACTCACAAGATTTTCTTGCTTTTGCTCTTCCACCTGCAAAGGAGGGAGGGGGGGAGGGGTTGGTAGGTGCTTAGATGCTGCCTAGGTTAAACCCACCACATAAGGTCTTGACTAAGACTCTAATGTAAATACTTGTGAAAGGTGAAGTTCTCATGCTGCTTTAAATATATGCCTGCTACAGACTTAAACACTCATCACGTGCTGAACTGAAATAGCAGAAGCATCATATCCTCAAACTCTATATATGTAAACAAAGTCTTTAATACAACTGCAAGATCATGTGGGCATACTCAAGAATAAAAATAGATTCTGTATTGCAAAGTACTTTCAGAATCCCCATCTTGTAGGGTTCAGAACCCTGGGTTACCAAGAAACACCTCTGTGAATGGAAGCTGTTGTGCAGAGCACCTTCAGAAAGTGCTGCAGGTACTTTAAATAGATTTTAGTAATTAAACAACCAAGGACAAAACAGAGCAAGTCTAATATTTCTTTCCAATAATACCATAACTACAGTTTCTGTTCCAGTGTTATGCAAATATGGGCTACAAGTGTAAGTTATAATGTTTTTGTGGAAAGAGGCTGCGTGCCAAGAGAAGTGCACAACCTATTCTTTTTTTCTTTTACCTTCATTTTTGGGAAGGAAAATAATGTCCTTATAAAGGAGAGAATATTGGCTAGTATTTTGGGCTTCTGTATTTCTTTAAATTCAGAGCAGAACTACAATCCCTCCAGCCTCCCTTGTTTTCTAGGTATTTTCTATAGGATTATTTTCTAAAATATTCAAATGGGAGACTGGACAAAATGACTTACTGAGGTTTCTTCCAACTTAATTATTTTCTTTCAGATGAACTTTTTACATGCCCCTTTTCTACACAGAGGTGTTCTATTGCTTACTTATGAACTCATGGAAATGTTGAAGTTAATGGCAGGGCTTGTCAGACCCCAAGCAACGGAAGCACAAACTGCAAAAACTCCAGAGAGTGAAAATAAAAACTAATGTTCTCATTTGAAAAAAAACCCAAAGCTAATTTGAGACAAGCAGTACTCTGAAGCATAAGCACCAACATAAAGAAAAGAGGAAATGAAACTGATTCCACAAAAATAGACACACAAAGCAGAAAAATGAAGTTGACACATACAATGGCCTGTGGTATATTACTACAAGAGCTACAAGCAAGATAACTGAACTCTTGTACAAAAAGACTTTGAAATACAGATGATGATGATAAGCACAACTTTAAAAACATGTCAAAAGTTATGCATAATCTTTATTAAATATAAAGCATTATCATCTATCAAATCAAGAAACAGAAAAATACAGAATATTAGGCTGGTCAAAAATTTTCCACTTTTTTGTAGGAGCATAATGGTCTCTGGAAAGATGCCACTAAGAAAGGGTTTTTCAGAACCAAAATTGGACCTAGCTGTCTCCTCATCTCTGTAAAAGAGAGTATTATCTTGTGATCACAGCTGGGCTGCAAGATACACATGCTGAAACACTTGTCTGCAGTGGGCTGGATCTTCTTTAAGAAGAGGAGAGAGGAGGCTTTTCATCCTGCTCCAGACACAAAAGGGATCTGAAATCTCAGTACTTTGAAGAACAGATAAAATGTTTATTTCCCAGCTCAAAGAGTAAGGAATACTACATCCCTACAATAAAGGAGTCTTTACTCACAACTCTTCCCTGGTGTTAAACGAAAGAGCACTCACACATATACACAAAAAAAATGCCCACAGAGATATCCAAACTTGCAGGAAACAGAATACAAACAAATTAAAGCAACAAGTCCCTGTGGTCCCATTTGGAAGTACTGCACAGGAAATCCAAGTTGTAAGGTGAAACTATTTCGACTAGGAATGCAAATAGAAACTAAATAGAAAACAGTTTAGTTGTAAGTTATTTTAAAATATTTAAGAATTTTCAAGAAGGCAGAAAGAAGACTTCATAATAAAACACTTGCTTTTCATTAGCATTTTTGTGAAGTTTGTAAAACCTCTAGAGAATGTGTTGCCTGAATATGAAGCCACATTTTGAATACTGTGTAAGTAATAAGACATCATCCTCTCCCTAGAAAACACCCAGATCCTTCACTATAGTCCAGTTTTCCTCACTGTTCCTCTCTTTACTCTCTCCAGGCTATTCTACAATGGACTCATCAGCAGCTACAGCTCTCTTCTGAGAGAACTCATTTCTGCTAAAAGAATTATTTTCTTCTTTTTATTTATGCCAGGCCTTTGAGTAAGATAAATCAGACACTGCAAAAGATGAGCCAATACAAAGGCAGGGCTACACCTGGAGTTTTGCCAGCAAAAGTAGCATTGTTTAACAAAATTACCCCTAAGAAACATTACCACGTCCCTGTGATTTTTATGTGCCCCTAGCTCCAACCATAAAAATGCCAATATTGGATGAAACCACTCAGCCAGAATGCTTTCTGTGTCTCTCAATAGATAAGCTCTGTGGTTTCTGTTGAGGGAGTGCACATACCCTTCCAGTGAGAGTCATCTCCAGATGTTTTCTATTTGTCCCCTCCTCCAACATCTGCTCTGTTGCCCCCAGACAACTTCTGCTTCACTGTCCCACATCTTGGGGAAAAATTCACCCCACCCCAAGCCCTGCAAAGGCTTTCACCAGACCTGAAGCACCTTTACTGCAGGAAGGCAGAGATGGCAACATGAGGCAGTGAGGTCAGTTCAGTGGAGCTCTCCACAGAAAACTTCCCTCTGGCTGCTTAATTCTTTTTTTACTCAAGTTGTCCACATCACACATAGTTTTGTATATCTGTCATAGTTCTCCTTGGTGGTCTTTTCCAGGCTTAACAATCCTACTCTATTTGCTTTCTCCTTACAACACAGCTGTCCCACAACTGCCCTGCTTGGGCTGTCAAGTTCCAGCAAAGCCTTTCCAAGAAGGACTCGAGGGCACCTTGATAGATTCCCAAGGAGTGAGCAAAGAAAACAGTGACACCTTCTGTAAAGGCATGCAAAGGAAGGAACATCCTTGACTCCCTCTGCCCTTGTCACCCCCCCAAGTCCTTCAAATTGCTAAGTTAAAATCAGAGAAGGAGCAGGGCAGCATGTCTGTCATTTAGAAAAGCTCAGAACACACTAGCAACACAGCTGCTAGCTTCCTCTCCCAAATCCCTCTGGTTAACATGAGGGAAATAATTTATATCAAGTAAAGATGGTAAAGCTTATACACAATAGGTATAACAGTTAAGACAGGATTCGATGAGCGAGTACAGACCCAACCTGCCTAACATGGGTGTCTGTAGTTTGAATATATTGTTTTCTTGCACTCATGTTTGGATACAATTGCTCTGTATAGCCTTAGAATAAATACCAAATGTTCCCTTATACCTCAAAGCAGATTTGTGTTTATTACCTTTAAAGTTTGAAAGCCATTATGAATATTTCTAATATCCTTTTCTACTTCTTGAACATACACCAGTCAATTTTTTAAAGTTATATATAGTCAAAGATAAATGTAGCATAAGTTAGAAAATTCATTTTCTTAGAAGAAGCCTAAAGAAGAGTTCCTCTGTTCATATTAAAGCATAACAAAACAGGACTTAGTATTGAGGGAGAAAAATGATGGAGAGGAGATACCTATGCATGCATCAAAGCTTCACTTTAATAGCTTAAAAGAAATAGGTATCAGGCTGAAGCAGCATTAAATAGAGACTTCATAAGGAAAACTTAAGTATGGAAGAATTTTAATTTTCTCTCCCAAGTTTTTTGTAACACATTTCCTTTTTTTCCCCCAGAAGAACTAAACTAAACCTGAAAGACCAGTTTATATACCTGCTGAGGCTGCAAGGGACAAAAAAAATTATGACATGATTTGTACATTGTCATGTTAATCACTTCTGCACTTCTTGTCAGCAATCAGTCAAGGCTGCTAACATTTACCTGAGCAATAACCATTGTTTTCAACAAGAAAAATTACTGCCTTGTGCCCATTTTTCTTATTAAGTATCATTTTACAAATTAAGGCTTTGATTCTATGAGTACGCACGTTTTTGACAAGTTCGTGTATTTCCCTGGAAGCCAGTGAGGCTCTCAGCACACAAAGCACAGAGCACCTCAGGCTTTGCAAAAGCTTTACTAAGAATTTAGGAACCAAATACTAAAATCTACTTCAGTAACTAATAATATGAATCCAACTGAGAAATATGTGCTAACTGGCTTATTAAAAAGTACTTAAAACACTGGCCTCATCTAGGTTACCAGAACAGTAGGCTGTGGAAATGTGGGTTTGTGATCAAATTCAAGAGATTTATCAGTCTATCTGGAAAGGGAGAAAAATAACAGACACAGGAGACAATTAAAGAGGGATAAAAGAAAACACAGGGAATGATGAATTTGAGACTCTAATATGTAGGCCCTGCCCATATCTTCCTAAGTAATAAAAAACAAAACAGTAATCAATACTCATTTTCAAATCAATCCAGAGTAAACAATAGGTTTATAGCTCACATTAATTCTAGAGAGAGCTTTATGATGTTTTTAGTGGCACAGCACATTAATTAGAAATGTCAAAATGCGCCTCAACGTTGGTGCTTTGTTTTCCACTTGTCTCGGTTGTTAACTTTGGACATTAAGATAAAAAAAAAAACAAAACCAAAACCAAACAAACAGAAAAAAAAAAGGTCTGCTTTAATGACCACAATTCATTAACCCATAGCTGATTTTTCACGATGAGTTTTGGGATTAATTTTTTAGTATTTTACACACTAATTAACTAGTTTGGGAGAAAACCTTCTCCAGGGGACCATTAATTAATTACAGACATATTGTTTATTAATGCATATTTTTCTTTTCCAAAACTGTGCAGCAAGAGTGAACATAATTTACTCCCTGCTCTTAAAAACTTAAATTAATAATAAATCTGTTTTACTGCACTCTTAATTATGGCCCAGTTTTAAAGCATCCCTCACCTTGATCAAGCAGGAGCCTAAGGGCACCATTTTCTAGCATAATGAGCACAATCTTTTGGACTATTCTAGTGAAGAAGTCTGGTGCTCAGGACAGAGTTTGCTCATGAACGAGTTTGCAAGATGCACATAATCCTGCTATTATGAAATGGCAGCAATTCCATACAAATGCAAACTAATACAAGGCAGTTCACCTTTTAAAGGGTAAGCTGTGAAAAAAGAAAAAGGGAAAAAATAATAAAATACGTGATCATGTGCCAGTCTTGGGCAGAAAAATGAAACAAAGTTACGCCACCCTTTCAAAAATAGAGGTCATTTAACTGTGCTTTGTTGATGTTGACAGCAGCTTTATGCATAAGCAAAGAACTTACAGGTACAACACAGCCTTTTCAAATTAAGAATACAGCCCTATTATCATTAACTCACAGGCTCTTTCCTAGAAATCAAGCATTAGACCCCAAAGTGTTAAAGACAAAATTACAACCAGGAGTCCTGTTGACAGCTGGTACAATGAAATGAGTAATTCTGGCTAGACAGTGGTTCCCCAGCTTTTTTTTTCCACAGGATATTTCTTAATGCTAATGTCAATTCCAGAGCTGGAAACATTTCAGGAACAAGTCTATAAGCAGAGCAATTCACCATAAGAAGCACCTAAAGGCCACACTTCAGATCAATAATTGAGAGGTTTCAACTAGCCTGCATTTGCCCCACACAATCCAGATAAAGGCAGAAACATATCTGAGGAAGAAGTAAATTTGAAAACCAAGGTAAAAAATGGCACACAGCAGTAGTTAAGTATGATGGGATACTCCTCCTTCCCCTAGGTTATGTTAAAAAATGTACCTCCCTTCCCACCCTACTAACTAAACCCACTACTAAACCAGAAAAAAGTTCTTCACTTTTCTCTAATGCTGTCCCTCTCCAGCCTTCCTAGTGCCCTTTACAAAGGGAATACTCAAGACATAGTGCAGAATTCCCTTTATTTGACAAAGCTGCTTTTTGCTCTGATGCTTTTGGCAGCAAATGTTTCCTCTTTCCAGATAAATCAATCTGTAGCCCCAAAATGACTGCACACTTGCTATGCAGGAATAATTCCAGGCAAAAGATACTTTATTTCTGTTGGAAGCATGTGGTTCTTTTAAAGGTTCATAAATACAGCTGATTTCCATGTATAGGTTATTCCCTCAAGAGCCTCTTGTTTTTGAAACTAACCTCATGGAAGAGAAGGCAGAAGAGAAGCTTAAACACACATATTATGCATGTTAATAAAAACAAACAGCACAAGAGCCCCCTTTTTGTAATTCCTCATGGAAACAGATGATAAGAGGCAAAGCTACAGATTCCTGTAAGAGGAAAAAGATTCAAACCTCAGCAATAAGCTCTGTGTTGCTTGCTCTGGAATACCAAGTGCTGGGATTTGGGGAGCAAAAGAAACAGAAAGACTTTTCCAGGAGTGTCTTTGGCAGAGGAGCAGTGGATAGGAATGAGTTTCTAAAGGTAAACATTTTATTACAGATGTTTCTAGAGAATCTTCACATTTAGATTTCTTCTAAGCTTTTATAAACAAGAGGTTTGAAACAGTGTCTCTTACAGTCTTTATAGTACTTGGACCTCAATTATTTGCAGTGTACCATATGGAATCACAGATGAAACAAATCACTTCTCCTTACAGGAACAATTAGAATACTACAGGTGATCACATATGACAAAACTAACAATAAATCAATTGCATGTGACACAAACAATGCAAAAAATGCAGAAAGGAAGCAGCCTGTAAAAAAGTTCACAAGTCACAGACTGGTGGCTGTTGGAAGGCTCCTCTGCAGGTCATCTGGTCCAACCCATCTGCTCAAGCAGGGCCACCTCACTCACAGTGCACAGGACAGGCAGGTTGCCCAGATGGCTCCTGCACAGATGGTGACTCCACACCTTAATGGGAAACTTCTCTTTCTGCTAGGTCACTCACACAGTAAAAATGTGTTTCCTGATGTTCAGAGGTGCCCTGTCTCAGTTTATGCCCACTGCCTCTGGTCCTGTAACACAGCACCACTCAGAAGAGCCTGACTGTCTGCTGCACATCCTCCCCTCAGGCACTGGCAAGATCCCCCACTGCACCTTCTCTGCTCCAGGCTGAACAGCCCCATTTCCCTGTCACTCCTCACAGGAGATGCTCCAGTCCCTAATCCCTTTAGTGGCTCTTCTTCATGTCTCTCTTGTACTGAGGAACCCAGAACTGAACTGTGCAGCCTCATCAGTGCTGAGTGGAAGGGAGGGATCACCTCCCTTTCACCTGCTGGCAACACTCCTCCCTCCTCCCAGAGCACCCCAGGATGCCAGCAGCCACCTTTGCAGCAAGGGCACATTGCAAGCTCACCTTCACCTTCACACCCACCAGGACCCACCAGGCTCTTCTCTGCAAAGCTGGTCAGTTCCCCACATAAGAGGTTTTAATAAACAGTCTGGTCTGAACTTGGAGACTGAGTGTCTCTTCCAACTCCAGGCAAAATTCCATCTTGTCCCCAGTTAAAGGCCATGGTGGGTGACAGGGGTTTATTCTGTGTGTTGCTGTCTCTCAGAGTGGCTCATACCATCAGTGCCACACCACCAAGTGCAAGTTATGTGTCCTGAGGCAAAATGGTGAGGTTGGGAATGATGACAGTTTAATACAACTTCTTCCTGATTATTTATCTATTTGAGATCTTGAAGAAGGCTAAGAAGCAAACTTAGATTATAATTAATATATTCCAACTGAATATCTCCTATTCCATCTATTTTCTTTGGCACAAGGAAAAATAATTACATTTTCCACTTTTTGCCTTCCTCTCCAAGAGGCCTTCTCTCTAATTTTTTCACAAGCAATAGAAACTGAACAAGGAAGATAGCCATGGCATTCTTCCAAATTTTAGCAATAAAATAAACACAGTTCACACAGGCTACCAAGATAAGGATCCACTCACAACAGAACATCTGCTGCAAAGTCTTGCATCACCACTGAACCCCAGCAGCCTCTTGAAATCACCTCCTCAGCAGTGACTACTAAACATACCCTGCTGGGTCCTAAGAGCACAGGTTCACTCTACTGTCCTCCCTGAAGCTTAACTGGCAATACCAAAATGAAACATCTCTTTGACTGTAAAAGCCTGCATCATTTCTGCCTCTCCTGTGGATTAATGAAATAATTAGTGCTGAGAATAAACCTACCAGAGCATCTCAGTTTAGAACACAATTGAAATTAATGTGTAAGACAGAACACAAAAGAATCTTGTGTTCCATGCCAGTATTGTTTGAATATGATTGAATTTTTTTTCATAACTTTTTTGCTTTTGGAGAAGCATTTTGTTGAACATGATAGCTTTGTGTTGTTGAGTATCATCACAAATCTCATAGTTTGAGCCTATTGTCTACATGCCCATATAAAATGCATGACTAAGCATTCTCTCCACACCACTGGAAAAATTCTGCTCTTAAGACAAAAAAATATATGCAGTCTAACTCATAACTGCTTAGTTACTGCAAACTTACTTGCAAAGATAAAAATACCATTTTCTTGCTGATTTGAACAGAAAAACTCCTGAAGTACTGCAGCACACCTTTTTGAAGGGCAAGCAAATTAGGCTTTTCCCTTCATCTTCTCTGAGCTTCTGTCATGATTTGATGATGGCCAGACAAATCACATCTAACTGAGCCATACCAGAGTAATAACCAACTAAATATGTGAAGAAAAAAAACCAAACAACAACTCAAGTATTTCTACAGATGCTGTCCTCTAGTTTCTGGAATTCTGTGCATCTCCAAGGTCATCAGGGGATGCCTCTAACAAACATCCTGTTTGTATCTGGTTCCTCTCTGTGCATGAAGAGCTAAAATAAATCATCACTGCTTTTTTCTTTCTTTTTTTAAACAAGAAAAGCCTTCTTTTCCCTCCAAACCAAGCAAACCTGCAGTCATGAGAGACTTCCCACATCTAAACAAGTCAGGGCATGGTAAGAATGATAATGAATTTGACAAATGGAACTGGCATCACTCTTTGCACAGAGAAGCTAAAAATCCTTCTTCTGAGCAAGCATAGATTGCTATTTTAACTGTAAAACTGCATCAGCAATTGGCATCAACAAAGAAGAGCAGGTTGGAGATATCATTTAACGAATCTGTCTGTTTGGAAGGCCAATAAATAGATGAAAGCCAGCAGCCCCCACTTTGTGTGGCTCCTGCCAGTGTCTGCCAGCGCCAGCAGCCCCAGCAGCCCGCAGGTGTCCCTCCTCTCCCTGCCCTCTGCACTCAGGACACGAGCTCCCACCCCGGCTGGGCGTCCCTGCAGCTGGCTCCAGAGCTGGCAAGGACCTCAGCAGCACCCTTGTCACCATGGACAAGGTAACAACAGCACCTAAAGCACAGGACAAACAGCAGACAGGCACACAGCAATGCAGATAACTACACCCAGACTAAGCTGTAACTGGAAAGAGGCACAAACAGGAAAGAAAAAGAGGAAATCAAAGAAGGGTATCTGTGCCCTGAGCTAACCCCCAGCTACAGCACTGTATTTGAACTGTGATGCAGCTTTTGGCACCCTACTGTAACATCATAACTAAAATGGAACCAGAAATTGTTATAACAAGAGGACAACTAATTACAGAAGATAAAGAAAAGGACAGACATATTGGTCCCACGGGGGGATGGGACAGATATGTGAGTAGGTAGCTTTCAAAACAAAAGAAAAACAAACAAACAAAACAAACAAACTTAATAGAAGAACTTCCAAAAAAAGCAACAAGTGAAGATCTTGATTCTCTGTCAGAAAGCAACAATAACTGTTAATGGAGACATAGAGATAAATAATAATTAATGGTTAAGCTCTCTATGAATTTCAATGTGTTCTCCTTCTAGCAATACAGAAAGGAAAAATTCTTCATCTGAGACAGTGTTTAAGAAAAAGAAACCAAAATATGCATCCTCTTTGCTACTTCTTACAACATACTTGGGAAAATGAAAAGTCTTCCAGGTCTCAGAGCTGAAGGGCATATCTGACCTAACTAATCACAGCAAGTGACCTCAGACAAATTCCTTCAGTGTTCAATTTTCAAGACAGATGACAGAAAACAAGTCCAAGAACAGCCTGAAGCCAGCCTCAGGTACAGTTTCAGGATCACTATGCCTTAGTCTCAATGTGCATCTCAGTGGAGAAAAAGGAAGGTAAAGATCCATTGAAACAAAATGCTGAGTGTGACTGTGTACAATAATAATCCCCTGGCAACAAAAAGTTTACCCTCCCTAAAAGAAACAGGAAGATTCTTTAAACACATATGTATGGAAGAACATTACTCCTATCAAAGAGCTATCAAAGAAGTTGGTGTACAAAGAAAAGCCTTGCTGAATAAGACAAATAATGTAAGCCACTGGATTTCCTGGGTTGGCACATCAGTGAATATCTTCCAAAGCTAGTAATGTTTTTATTTCTCAACACTGAAAAAGGTGAACACCTGGATTCTACCAAAAAACTTAATTCAAGTGAAGTAACAACCTCAGAGGGCCCCAAACACAAGCAGTTCCAGTTGTTATTTAGAATTGCTTATAACTAATTATGTGCACTCTCAGCAGCCCTTATTTCATCATTTATCATTAAGCTTCCAGTAGCATTCACACTTAATTTTACTTATTAAATTACTGCTAATATTTTGTATTTAAATAACCTGTAATGCTCAAGTTTGAATTTTTAAACTTGATAAGGAGAATTTCCATACCTGAAATGAACATAAGAAGTATTAGCAGGACTCTGACTCAACTGGCTTAGAAGTAGAAAAGTTGGCTGGAAGGGGAAAAATATAAATTCCAGAATATACAGAAAAAAGAGGTGTAAGGCAATAACAATTTCTTTAAGCCTTAATATCCTCAAAATGACACCACAAAAAATGACATTTTTGTGTATATAAAATCCATTTTGCTTGAATAAGCTAGTCGGAGCCTGTAATCTCCTTTTTCTTATCCCTTCCAAATAATTAACAAGAGATGTCAATTGACTCAGAACTTTGATTACTGTGGATGGGATCCTGCAAATATATGGTTGTCAGTGATATTGTGACACACAGCAGATGAGGCAGCACACATGCAGAATTTCTCAGGAAAGCTAAAATGTAGACAGAGATAACTTTGATTTAGATCCCTCCATGAGAAGCAGATTTAGGTACAGTCATATGTCTGTTTGTAGTGTGGCTTGGAAGCAAGGAAAAAAAGAATGAAAGCAATAACATCCAAGTACAAAGTAGATGGAAGAGACAGACCTGTCAAGGGAGTGACACAATTATTTCTTGCCTCACAATTGGGAGGTTGCCCACAAGGCCAAGAATAGGCAGATATGGATCCCATATATAGCACACTAAGCATGCTTTGTTTCTTTATCTATCAATAAATTACTATATCCCATATGTCCCAAGAAAATAAACAGCAGGATTTACATGTAAGCATACCTCATCAAAATAATAATAGCCTACATTCAGACTCCACATTCCTGGAATGCATACACCCTCTCATCTGATGAGCAGAAACATCCCAAAATACACATGCACAAGTCAGAGAATCAGGCCTGGAAATTCATCTCCATTTCACAGTGTTTCTCTGATAGCTAAAACACTTGCCTGCAGGTCACAACAGAGCTATGTATGTCAGCATTTTGGCCAAATCCTCACAAGTCACTGCTGCAGACGTGGATTCAGACCAAGGACTGCTCCTGTGCTCCATCCATTTCCAAAGAAAAGTTAAGCAAAGGACACAGGCAAATTAACTGGCCACATGAACCCTCCTTCCCTCCAGGTTCCACAGGAGAAAAGGCAGAGAAAGGGGAGAGTAAGCACATCCACACCTGACTTAACCACTTCTCTTATGTCATGAAAATGATACACACTTTCTAAAAGTTAAAAGGATGCACTCTCACCAAACATGCCAGGCAGAAGAACACACAGCTGAACATATCGATGGCAGGGGCAAAAATTCAAACCACTGCCACTCAACAGGTTTAAGGGATGCACCAAGATTAAAGCTCCTCCTCAGCCACAAAAGAGGGTTCTCCAACTTTCCTCTCCTAAACATTAAGAAGATTAAGATTTCCTATCCCCCAACATTAAGAACAATTCATGTAGTGAATGGGTAGAGTCACTGCCAAGTAAATCTCAAAACCTTCCATATGGTCTCAGGTTTTGCTTCAAAGCTTTGAAACTGACAAAACAAAGCAGCTATTTCATAGTCAGTTTTTCTTAGTGGCTTTCCTGCCACTTCTCAATTACCTGCCAGCTTGCACTGTGGTCACCTAGATCAGATTCTGAAGTGTCTCACATCTTCCAGAACCTGATTTATTTCCATGTGCAACACAGCACAGGCCAGTGACAGGAATCCCTGATCACCATATAAATATTAGTAATTCTCTGAGAAATTATGCAAGGCTGCCCAGGAGTTGGGCTTTTTTAAGCCACCAGAAGTTTCACAAACCAGCATTTTTACAGAACAATGCCACTTCTGTCCCACAGAAGGCACACCTGTCCCACAGCTGATGCAAGAAGAAGCTTTAGCAGAATGGCAATATTTGCCATTCTCTGCCATTCATGCCCTTCATTCACAGACTCACCAGAAACACAACTGCTAATAACATTATCAATCTAGAGGAAACAATTTTTCCTTTTAAGCAGAAGAGAACAATTTTATAATTGTTCTGAAATGCTGGCACTATTCTGCTACAAATGCACACACACTAGCATCACACACCAATCCTAAGAACTACAGACACAATTCAGATTCATATTTTGTTGGAATGACCTCAAAGAGACACAGCAGCAGAGACCAGTGGATCTGCTGGGCAAGATGATGTCTAAGCCATCTGCTGCTAAGGAACCACTGGTCCAGCACCAGACCCTCAGGAGTGTAAGAGAACAGTACTGGGGAAAAGAAGAAATAGGATTAGGAGCAGTAGGAACACAAACCATCTCCTGGGAAATCTGTGTCATGTACAGGCTCAACATCACCCCCACCCATCTTCCCTCCCAAAGGTGGCAGTCTGGAAAGATCTTTATCAGACACACAAAGACCTCTCTAACCCAAGAGGGTGGTATCAGATTACATTACTGAGCCTTCACCTCCCTCTTTTCACCAAAAAAATATTTGCCTGTGTCATGTAACACCTCAAAAGCAGCCACTTCCAGTACTGAGTTATCTTCTGCCTGGAATTATGTTTCCTCTCATTTGCTTTGTGACAACACATCTGAACAGACACACTTTTCCAGACACTTGAGCCACCTTTGTACACATTTGGCAAATAACCTAACCACCAGATGAAGTTTTTCTGACCCAGTTCCCTGGTATTATTTAGAAAATGCTTTGACACCTGTACTTCTGGGGTTTTTTTCCAAATTCAGTTTTAAGGGTTTTTTAATCTTTCTGTCATACATGCACTCCTCTCTCAAGCCACTTACTCTAAATAAAACTGTAAAAAAATGCAGAGAAGTTATTTAGTGTATTATGAGCCACCTGCATTATGGCATTCAAATGCCTCTTGTTCATGCTTTACAAAGCTTTACTTTTTTCCAGCTACACCCTTTCCTTTAACTGTTCAAAGCCAAAATAATCTCTACACAAAAGTTCTGGTTCAGAGATGGGTATCCTTTAAACCAAGACATTTTTCATGCCAACATCCCACAGAGGGAGTAGCCTTTTTATTTGGGGTGAGAGAGACTGTGAGAGCAAGCACATTACAGAATCAAGAAGTAACTTGGCAGAACTCCCTCCCCTTTCACACACTTCCACTTCAAACACACAGAAGTTGTTCCATGAGTGAAATAAATGAAGTTTGGCTTCCTCAGAGTTGGAGACTCTAAATGTAGTAAGGAGTAGATGAGTATTAAGGATTTTGCTGAAGTCAGAGTATTCATAACACCTCCAACCACATTCTCATATGCTCACAAGAACTTGCATTTCAGCTTTTCCATCAGAGGAGATTCTTATCTCTACCCCTCAGCCAGCTCACATGCTTTTCCACCAAGCATCTAGGCCTCAGTGTCAGCCAGCTTCAAAGTGACTGGGTGCAGCCAGACAGCATTACACACACAGCAGGCACAATCACAGCATCCCAGTTTCCCAAGAAAGATGGCCTTAAAAAAAAGGTGCTCTTGATATCAGGGAAAACTGACACCAAAATACCACTAAACAACAGCAATAAAACTCACTATAAGAAGTAATAATCAAAGTTTATTTTGAGCCTGAAGATTATTTTTTGATTCCACTGTGACATTGTTATTAATTTATTTGGTGTGCACACTTATGACTGAAGGTCTTAAAACATGATTTAAGTGCTCAGAGAAACCAACAACAGAAGGACAAGAACCAACAGCTTGCAACTGCTGACAATAATTTAGAAATAAATCATAATAGCAAGCAGCTACCCAAAGGAGCAGGGTACCACCAGCCCTGAGGTGAGTTTAGTCACAACATCAACACTGGCTGTTATTCCAACAAATATGCTACAATTCAGCCACTTGTTATTGGCCTTGATCACCTTGTAATGAAAAAGAAATTGATTCCATCATTATGAGGCAGAGTGGACTTGTTACACCAGTGGTCCAAATACATCAAAGCAATCCTGCATAGCTGGAAATTATTATAATCTAAATAATATAATCTCAACTTCGACAAGCTACTGAAGCACAAATAAAATGTTCACTCAAGGAACACTTATTTGTTTTCAGACTGCTCTTTCCATGTAGTGTTGCTCCTCAGAGGTGTTCATTTTCTATCATGATATTCAGCACAGATAACCAGTGCTTTGCCTGAAACAACAAAACAGATGCCAACTGTGCCAGAACCTACACTCAGAGAGTGAAACTTAGGTTGCTTTGAAAAAGAGGGCAGCTACTCTGGGGGGTGGGGTGGTTTGCAGTTTGCCATTTTCAGAGAACAGATAAGGTACATTTAAGGATACGATGAGAAGGTGCCTCACTCACTCAAATAAGGTTGAAAACAGGCAAGAACAGCCCCTCCCCCAGCACACTTCATGACAGAGGAAACCAACCCACAAACCACTGAACACACTGAGGACCTCCCCACTGATTTCAGCACATACCAACACAGGCCTGTGTTTCAGTTCCCACAGTGTGACCAGTATGACAAAAAGGAAGAGGCTAAAGGTTAAAAAAGAAAAAACAAAACCACACGATTACTGCTTTGAATGAAAGGCAATGGAAGAAGTGGTCTGTATCCACTCCTTTATTCATATGAGTCTCTGGAAGATGTCACAACATCTTAGGAAGGTGAGCAGGCTACCACTAAATCCAGTAAATGGATTAATTCTGTGTTCTCATGGACCAAAGCAAAGACTGGCATCATTTACAGAAAAGTGTGTTTTTTCTTTAAAATTTAATCAAAGCAACACAAGAGCAGGTATTAAGAAGTGAGAAATCTTACACTACTCCTTCACACTATTGTTTTGCTCTGACATTATCGGCAGGACTAAACACTGCAGTGAGATCCCCAAAACAATTCTACAAACAAAAGTATTTTCTGACATATAACTTATTCACAGGATTCACTGCTCATGATTCTTTTGGTCCTAATTTACTGAAGAGATTAATTTCATAACCAACAGAAAGCAATTATGTGGTACACTTGCCTGTCATGTCTGACATCTTAATTTTTAGTAGTTTCTCTTCAAAAGACAGACAACTTCCTGCAGTGTTGTACATTTTTCAGCTACTGCAAGCAATTAAAGCAGGTAGAATTAAGAGCCACTGAACTGCTCAATTTATTCCCCTCAGTTCCTAAGGGACAAACAAATAAGCACCTCATGTAGCACCTACAATGAGCAGAATAGGGTGGCAATCTGTTCAGCTGCAAATGCAGACCTTGCAGCTTTAGAAGGCTCATCTTCCTCTTCATGCCACTTTCTCTCCTCCATCAGAGATTTGAGGTCCCTGCTGGCCAACTTCTGCCCCTAGTGTTCAGGTCACACTTGAAAGGCTAAAACATGAGTCCTCCTCCTCTACCTGTCAAGAGCATAAAGACCCTCTGCCAGCTCAGTGCTCCTTGTTCAAGCACTGCTTCACAGGTCAACCCCCTTCAGGAAAGGGGAAACAGGCTGAGAAGAGATACACAGCATCTGTCAGCAACATAAAAGGTATCTTTTCACTGACCATAAAAGGAGAATGTGCTGCTTGTTAAATGAAATTTCTCTTTCAATAATAGTAGGAGGCCCAAAGCTGACAGTTTTGGACAGCTTGGAAAACTACTTCCTTCCTCTTCTTCTTATCTGATATTCCCCTCTGATACTCCCATTTATTGTCATCCTAACTCTCCTCATAACTGTTTCCCTGTTATACCAATACTACATATACAAGCCAGAAGACTAGACCACTTTTTTTGTACATCATGCTATGGTCTTAGTAGTGTTTTTCAGGACATCCTTCTAAGACCAATATGTGCACCCACTCCTCTGCTCACAGATACTGTCTTCCTCAGAAGCAGGTGTTATTAAATCAGGTACATTACTGTTACCAATGTCTGTTTCATCTTCTGATTTGAAGGATGTTTGAAAAGAAAGGAACTAAGTGGTACCTGGTACAGCTCATTCTCTGATTCACACTTCGGGCTAGAAAATCGCCAAGAACTGCGCAGAATTTGAAGAGATAATAAGGACAACATAAAATCTAAACAGACTTTTCTTTCTTCTAAGAAATGACACCTAAAACTATGGAACCAATTGATGCAAATGTCACATCAAGCTCTTCCATATTTACAGGAAATTGAAGAAAATTCTTTTGTGTACCCTTCTCACTAGCTGTCCCTTACTGCCTCTGCAGTAGCTCATTGCAACAATCTGTCAGATTCCATTAAAAACATATTTGAAAGATTATTTCTCTCCCAATCCCCTTGAATTTAAATAAAAATCTTGCTCAAGTTGTCTCCTGTTAAAGCAGAAAACAAGGTTTAAAGAAAATAATGCAACCTGCAGATAAACAATCCTGGGGAAGGGGACAGAAGAACTGCTATCCTCATATGATAATGCTTTTTATTAGATCCTTTCAAATTCTAAGTCAAATTTAATACAGGTATTACTACTTACTGAGTAGGTTATAGCACAGATATACCACTGCAGCCTTCAGAAGAAAATACTGAACAGAACCAGACCAGGTTTGTAAAGCAAGGATTCAGAGTTTACTAACCACATATCTGGATGCATTCACATAGGTGCAACTTTCAGGCAGCAATCAAGTTCTATCAGTGTTACAAGAGAAATAAAATAGTCAAGACCACTGCATGATGCAGCAGAATTCTGGAAAAGAGAGCCCAACCTCATGACCTTCACTCCAGACCTGAGAGGGGTCAAGGTGAGTTAAAGCTTTTGCAAGGCACATCAGAAAATCACAAAACATTTATACTGTTACTGCTGTATTTGAGCATCAGTGTGATCTATTTAGAAAGAGATGGAGTCTGATTTGATCCAGAATCCAGGACATTACATCATCATTTATTTATTCTAGAATTTGGCATTACACAACAGCTATCTCACTCTATCCAGCCAAGAATTCAAGCTTACAGCAGGCAATGAAGAAGAAATGCCAGAAGCGTAACATCAACACATGAAAATACCTCCATTTGCTTCCAGCTATGGTGGCAGAGGGAAGGACAAGGCAGGCATTGACTACAATATGACCACTCCAAACACCAAGGCCAGCACCTCTTCCTGCACAAACCTGCTCTGCAGGATACCTTGCACTGGCCTGGAACTCTCAGGCTCAAGCCGTGAGCAGCGTCCGTCCCAGCCCAACGTGCGAATCACACAGGCAGGGCAAGACCCCAAACTGATCAGACTGAATAATCAAATCTCAGTTTTACCAACAGACTGGATGCTGGGTTCATGCTGTTGGGTTGGGTTTCTTTTTAATTTCATAATAAGCATCTCTCTCAGCTGACACACTCAGCCAGAAGCCAGTGCAGCAGCACTTTATGTGAAGTGTTCTCCCAGGAGTGATGCTTTTTCCCTGGCTGTTACAGTACAGGCCTACAGTTACAGGAACTATCACAGGCAAACTTCTAGAAAGTATTTTCCCTGCATGCAACATTTCTCAGCACTGAACAGCTTTAAATGGACACTTTTCTTAAAATATTCAGTTGTTTAATATTAAAAAAAAAAAACAAAACCCTAAGCATTCCATTCAGAGTCTTTGACTAATAAATTCTTCTGGTAGTTATTTAGAAAATGAAAACACTTTTGAGCAATATGCACCTATTAATACACACACACATCATAACACTGCTGTGTGTGGGTTTATTTTAGCACCAGTGAGAAATACGAAAGGCATACCTGGACCATGTAAGGTACAAAGATATTTAACCTACCTCATCAAAGCTGCTATCTTCCTTCTTCAAGGCTTTAAAACAAAAAGAAAAAAAGAAATTATTATCTGTACTTCATTCAAATGAACACAAACCACAAGAAAAAAAAAACAACAGAGCATCATTTTCCTGTTATAATAGGAAAGAAAAGGCTGGCATGAATAACAATTTTATACTCAAAATCTGAATCTGTAAATGGAATGTAGAACTGCACAGAGAATTTCCAAGAAAGTAAATTTACATATTTATGAAAAATATCCTCTCAGGTTAAAGAAAATATGAGTTTATAAGGATGGGTTTGGGTTTTTTATTATAATTCCTACTGAGTGTGAAAACACTTTATGGAGAGCTTGACTAAACTTCAAAAAGGAAAAGTATTACAAACACCTAACAATGTATTCAGTTTGTCAAGTACTAACTCTTTATGAAATAGTTGGTATTGTAGCATACTTTTTTCCTTATTCTTTTTTTTTCTTTTATAATTTTTTAATATGACTTACACTAAAGCAGAAGAGAATTCTGTCTTACACTGTTAACAAGCAATTAATCAACAAACAGAGGAGAGAAAACCAGTGCAGTGCAGAAAATATGTGAACTGGTAAGAAAATGAAGACACGAATAGTTCTGCAGTTGTAGTAAAGATTAAGCTGATGAAAAGTTTTCCTTTAGCATACTGGACATCTTTCTCAAAATGTGAAGAAAATTAATTTCTCCCAATCTGCACTGAGCTGTGTCAGTGCAGAGGTACAGGACTGGTTCCCTTTCTCCCAGACCCACGAGGGACTGCACTCTGTGTGCTCACGCCGTGACCTGAAAGTGCTCTTTGTTTCCTTCTCTTAGAGAGCTAAAATTAGACAAACCACTGCATTGGTGATTGCTCTGTTTCTTTTCAGTTTAAATCAAGAAGGGTTTCACTTTGAGGGGGTCATCTGAACAACCATGCAGTGCTGCACCAGAAGGGTCCCTCCTCATCATTTAAGCAGCAGTTTCTTACACTCCTGCATATTTCTGCAGGAGATAAATATTTAAGCACCTAGCACGGTTGAGGATCTAGACTCCAATAGTTCTTTTTCTCTTTTAGATGCTCCTTCTGCCTTCCAATCACTAGTAATTCCTAAGCTTCTTCCAAATCCTGTCTTCAGGAGCAACTGTGTTATCAGCTTCAAAAACAACAACAAACCCCCAAAACAAAAAATAAAATAAAGCAGACCCCCCAAAAACCCAAAACAAACAAACAAAACAAAAACTGAAAAACCCACAGCAACAACAAAAACCAACCAAACCAACCAACAAAAAAACCCCAAAGAAACAAAAAAAAAGCCAAGAAAAAAAATCAAAAAGCCAAAACAAAACAAAAAAAAAAAACAAAAAACAAACAAAACCAAAACAAAACTCCTGCAAACACTGTAGGAGCTGTATCAGAGGTGGTACAGAGGCAGTATCACCTGTGCAAACAGTGCTGCACCTCCAGAATGTCCACCACGGGTAGCAAGGCACAAATCCCAGTTATCTTTGTACAGCAGGGAATGTCCAGCCTTCCTTTGCTTTTTGCTTTTAAACTCCCATTTCTTCAGGACATGAAACATGGCTTCCCTCAAATCTGAAGATCACTGCTTTACAGTTACTCATCTAGATTTCATGCTCAGTGATAAAAACAATGAAACAAACCCTGGTATTTTGCTAGATCATCTCAGGCACACATCGTACATTTTGATAGTTAAATATATTTTTACAGTTTTGAAGGGTGATCAAAACATTTTCAGACTGCCAATCCCAAGTACTCAGAACTATGAGTCAGGAAAAGAAGGAAAGAGAAGGAAAGAGAGAAGGAGAGAAGGAAAGGAAGAGAGGACGAAGAGGGGACGAAGAGGGGAGGAAGAGGGGACGAAGAGGGGACGA
>VZRX01022840.1:78204-118192 GCA_013398075.1 Notiomystis cincta
GCCCGCCCGGGGCTGTCGCGGCCCCGCTGCGGCATCGCGGGCTCTGGGGACGCGCTGCCGTACCGCGGGCCGGCGGGGCCGGGGCTGACCGAGGCTTTGGCCGTGGAAGGAGGCACCCCCAGAGCGGCCGGAGGTGGGAGGGGGCGGAGGGCCGGACCTGCCCCCGCTGCTGCGATGAGGAGGGTGGGGAAAGGGAACCTGGCTCGCCGAGAGCACCCGGCCCGTCAGGATGAAACTTGGGGTGCTCTCCACGTGCGTCTCCAGGCACAGCCAGATAATGTGCCTTCAAGTGCCTCAGCCTGCAACTTAATGAGTGTTGGGAGCTTTTGATCTTGTTAACTCAATTGAGCCAACATTATTGAAAAATAAATCAGTTTAACCCATCGAAATGGATGGTCATGTCTAGTCCAAAGTATAAAGTAGGTACTTTTTGAGAACAATACGTTAGGTAAGATTTTAAAGCCCAGGTCTTTGTGGTTCAAATTGTATTTTGATGTGTGTTATCTGGTTAAAATGAACTTGGGTTTTAATGAGGCTACCTAACAGAATTTACTGGGATTAGATGGTGTCTAAGCTCAGTTTTAGAAGCACATTTGTCTAGACAAGTGTTCAAGTGAGTCGGGTTCAAGCCATCTACAACTCTGTGCTCTGGGATTGGGAATGAACCTTCCTATTACAATGCAGCAGAGAGTATGCAGCATCTTGAGGTGGAAATCTAGTGCAATTATCTATTTTAATCTACCACATGTAAAATATGCATGTATCTCCTGTGGCATACAAGATAAAGGAACTTGTCGTGCCATGTAGCAGTACAGTTACACTGGTGAAATGTCTTATGCATAACCCCTGAATGTACAGACAGTTTGATAAAAAAGGTTCTCAGGAGTGTGGATCCTCTTGACCCTGCTACCATCTTTGAAACAGGAGCTAAAATGGAATTTTCAGTGTTGGCTATGTCACATTATGGAAGGAAATTGAGAAAGGGTGGAAACTGGGACCTTGCAGAGAGCAGTGCAGGGAAAAGGAGGAGAAATAAAAATTAAGAAGAAACAGACAAAGGCACTAGAAGGAAAAAGGGAGGAAGGACACAAATGCTTAAGGATGTTAAACTATATAATTTTTAAAAAATTTAAGTCCTTAACAATAGCTGATGGTTTGATGTTTGTCTGAATCTGACATTACTACTCCTATTCTTAGTGGAGAGAAAAATGCCATCACCATAAATAAAATATTCTGGTCCAGGAGCTGAAACTGAGTTTAGCATTTGAGCTCTTTTCATTTTCTGTGTGCACCATTCACTCCAGGTAGCTCTGCTGTTTGGCTGAGACTTGTACCAACACTGTTATAAATTCAGTCTGTGACTGGCTTTCAGCAATTAGGGATATCATTTCTGAGAGCTTCTCAGGAACCTGTAATTAACCATGCTTAATTGATAGATGCTGTCTTACCTAGTGAATTAGCCTAGATCCTAGCACCTAGTGAATTTGGAAAAACACTCCCTTTTTTCCCTCCCTGTTTCTAAGTAAACTATCAGTTTATCACTTGTCAAGGACGAGTCTCTGCCAGGCTACTGCAGTGGATTCAGCTTCCTTTCACAGAAAAACAAGCAACCCAAAATTTCTGAGAAGCATCTGGCTTTGCAGCTGCTTGGGAATGATCTACAAGCATATGTCAGGGTCTTTTAAATCAATGAAAATTTTGCCTAAATTAGACACCAGTGTGGTGTGAGAAACCCAGGTCTTATCTGCTGCAAATTGTACAACCTCAGGATGCAGAGATGTTACACAGACTTTTCCCACTAGAGGAAGGACAAGCCTCCAGCTGTGCACAGATTCTCCAACTGCACCCTGCAATTTGTGTCACTCTTCCCACCGTGGTCTTTATTTGGCAGAAATATTTCTCTGCAAGTCCTTCTTTGTTCTCTCCCCAACCCAAACCTCTTCTGTTTCCAAGGGCAGTAGTATTGAAAATTCATTGAATTCAGGAATGTGGAATCACTTTTGTAGCTTTGATCAAGCTCATAAGCTGGTGGTTCTTATTTCTCATCTCTGCATTTCCATCATCCATCTCAGGAAACCAGTAAAGCAGAAACATGCAATTAGCAAACCACAGAGATAGCAGCTACTCTGATGATGAGGTTTTGCTTCCTTGTAGGGACAGGATTTCAGCTCTGTTTTAAGTCTTGCAACTTGTGGCATAAAGAAAATTAACATGAAAAACATGCAAAATGATATTGTTGCTTGCTGCCTTCTTCCACAAGCCTTTACCAAGTTAAAGCATGTTTGTATTTAATGGGGCATCGGTTTTATAAAAAGCCAGGCACGTTATTTACAGCACCTTTTTTTACATCCACTCTCCAAAGAAACACCCTAAACACAAACTGCTTGCAGTTCCTTTATGACCCAAGCACCTCCTTGCCTGGCTTTGGTAAGAATTCGCTACAGATCCTGGCCTCCGCCGCTGACACTGAGTCATGCTGAATCACTCTGCAAATATAAGTATTATCAAGTGCAGGAAAAACAGTTGCCAAGATATCACTCGCAAGCTGGACGAGGGGAAACGCTTGTCTGAGTGTGTCGTGCGAGCGCGGGGCCTCGCGGTTGCAGCGTTCCTCGCTGAGGTGTGGGCTGTTTCCGAGGAAGGGCAGCGAGCAGGGGGCGGTTTGCTCCTTGTGCGAAAGGCAAGGCGCTGTTCGGAGCCCCGAGCGGCGTGGCCGTGGGGCCGGAGCGCCGGGGCTGCGCTGCCCTCGCTCGCAGGGCGAGGCGAGAGGACAGAGGGGTAAACCCGTGGGGCAGAGGGCGGCTCGGGCTGTGGCGCCGATCTGTGCGCTCTGCAGGTCTCAGGGCACTCGCTGTTGGTTTTATGGGGTAACTTTATGTGGTCTGAGCTCTCTCTAAACCCCAGTGTTTGTCGCGTGTCCCCCCACGCCGCCCCTGGCCCTGTAACACTTCTCCTTAGGGGCTCTTGAAAGGCAGTGTACTTAAGTTGCATTCCCGGGCCAAGTGTTTGAGTCTCAGAAACCTTGGGAACACATAAACAAGCAGTGTGTGTTTGTGGAAGAGGCAGTTAATGCCGTGGATTTGGAGTGTTATGTGGGCAAAGACCTTGCATGAAGTGGTCTGCAGGAGGAAAGCAGTAAAGATCTTTAGGGAGATGAAATAGTCTTCTCTGGGGAGAGCACTGTCTTGTCAGGCCAGTATAAAGTAGATTTTCATAAATCTGCCTGGCTGGAGACCTTCTCCATTAGGCCAGTCTGCTCACCTTGAAAAGATCTCTCTGCTGCAGCATCTGGGACCTGAGCTCTTGGAGCTGTGCTGCTTGTTAACACACAGCAATCCTTTCGTGACCCTCCAGTGATGAAGATGGATGTGAAGTCACATAACACACCCCCCTCCTCTTCCCCCTCCCCCAGTCTCACTTTCACTTGTCCTCTAATAATACTCAATCCAAGATGACTATTATCTGAAGAGAAAGCCAGGCTCTGCTAACACAAATGGTGCCATATCCTTGGGGACATGACCTTTAAGCTCTGCTAGCAAAATGCATTAGTGACAAAAATTAAACTTGGGCAATAGCAGAACAGTATGTGTGTAGTCTGCATCCACATCATAACTTGTTCCCATAGAAAGTTCTCAGAGCTGAAGTATTTTATGTTGCCTTATTGGTGATTGTCATTAATTCCCAGTTTTTATCCACCCGTGGAAATTTCCCCCTTGTTGATATTCCACACATCCCTGCTGATGAAAGGAGGGCAAACAGGCCCAGCTATTGCCTCTCCAGCCTGGCTGCTGCTGCCAAAGCCTGCTCTGTGGGGTAAGAAGGGATGAGTTAAGGTTCACACACAGGATTCCAAAGGCACAACAGGAGGAAGGTGTTTTTCCTGCTGCCTCATATCCAACTGGTGATTAGAGGTGACCTGCTGAGCCACCCGTGGTTTTACACCTCTAGTACCCTCTCGTGGTCACTTTATTTCATGTATTAACATATGGGGTCACTTGTTTTCTGTTTCATTATTGCCTTACACCATCTCATCAGGGGTTAAATGGCTGCAAGTGAAACACAGCATCTTTAACCTTGATGCTTGTAGTTCCTGTCCCTGCTAGGGAGCTTCCTTGTGGTGTTTGTGAGCAGTTAGTTCCCCAGGAAAGGATGGATTCTTTTTGGCTTGGCCACGACACAGAGTTGTGGGTTAGCCCCTGTAGGCAGCTGAGCACTGCACATCTGCTTACTCACATCCACAGAAAGGAAAAGTGAGGGCAAACACAAGAAATCTCATGGGTTGATAATTTTACAAGCAAATTTATAAGCCAAGAAGCGGAATAAGAAAGAAAACAAAAGATAAGTGACGCAAATACAATCAGGTGCTACCTCCCCCTGACAGAGTGATGCCCAGCCTGTTCCTGAGGCAAAAGACAGCTGAACTCCTCTCCACTGCATTGCTGACCATATTGTTATATGGAATATAAAATATGGATGTATGGAATCCCACTTTGGGCATTTGAGTTGTATCTGCTTGTATCCCTCCCCACCTCTTGTGCACCACTGATCCCTTCACTGCCTGGGTAGCAGGAGAAACAGAGGCAGCCTTGATGCTGTGCAAACACTGTCCAGCAATAGCAAAAGAGTCTGTACAGCAGCATTGTTTTGGTCACAAATCCAAAACACAGTGCCTTACAAGCTGATGTGAAGAGAATTAACTCCATCCCAGCCAGACCTAGTGAACACAGATGGAGGAGAATCACACTGAGGACACACTGTGCAGAGAAAAAAAAACATGAATGACAACGTATCAGAAACCTACCTACTTCAAACTAACAAAGTAGCACAATTGTTATTAACTTAAATCCTTTACAGCACATCTTTCTGTATAAATTGTGTCATCTCAGAGATTCTGCTGGGCAAGTACAGATATGTCAGATTTGCAGGAATAAGCTGAGGTGCTTTCCAGTTTAAAATCACTGGGTACCTAGCAATGTAGTGTTGATGTTGAATGTTGTTCCTGTGAAATAAATGGAAACACCTTTTAATGAGCTCATTTTCTTGTGCTGTCTTGATAAAAGTTTAGTTAGTAAAAGGGAAAATGGGATTTAATATGCAATGGCCTCAACCATTATGATTTTAGGTCCCAATGTTTTGAAGTCATCTAAATATTCAACAAATACTCATGAGGAAAATGATGCAAAATGAAACTGCAGGAGGGCTGAGGCTGATCCATTTAGATGCACTAAAAAAGCATGTGTGAATCATGTCATTTTATCATAAACATTCAGTAAAATTGTTTGCTGTAAAAACATAAGTTTTCTTTGCAGCAAAATCTCATCAGCACTGTAGCAACATTTGTGCAACTCAGAGGTCTGTGCCTCTACACATACAAAGCCCAACTGATTTGGGCTGGGAAAATATGATAACTGGCACACACAGCCTGGGAAAATTTCTCATGGGCAAGGGTCCTCTTGTAAACAACTCCTGATTCTGAGAACACACAGGCACATAAAGCCAGTTGATTCTAGGTGTGAATATTTAAGCACTACATGTAAAATTAAAAAAACATATACTAATATCTCTTGGAAACAAGCTTGAAATATTAACCTTACTATATTTCTAAGATATCCCAACTTTTTCTTGCTCTGCTTTTGGATTTTTTTCCTCATTTCTTGACTAATTGAATAATTTGCAATGACTATTAGAGAAGCATGCTATAGGTTAGCTGGACTCCATTTACTCATATTTCTCTGTACCCTTTTGGGCTGAATCTGCAGGACAGAGTATAATGGGAATGTTATCTCCCTATGGAAAGAGAAACTCTCCCTCAAAAATAATACAAAATATTTGCAAGTATTAGACATGAAAGGCTGCTTTGTCAAAATGGAGATCTACCCTCAACATGAAAATCTAGATGGACTTCAGGCATGCAGGAAAACATTGCTTGTTCTTTCTGCTCACTTTTTCCCAAAATCAGCACCTAAGCCAGTTAAAAACAGTCCAGCCCATATGGCAATCTGCTGAGGGAAGGTTTCAGAACCTGTATCTTACAGTTTTATTTAGTTCCTATCACTGTGGTAACGAAGTACTGCACAAATTAAGTGCCACAAACTCACAGGTTAATACTGTCCCTCTCTACCAGCTTGGTCTGCAACGTAGTTGGTCTTCACAGAGTCAGCACAATGAATGCTCCTGATCTCTCAATCCAGGTCTTTCCTACTGGGCAGTAGCAGCATAGGCTCTGGCTGCCATTTAGGGGGCTTCTATAGTGATAAGGAGCCACTCAGAAGTGATATCCCAGCAGGTAATGCAGGGATGGTCTGCACAGAAGTGTTGCAGTCAAAATTTACAGTGAGGGACTGCCACAGCAAATGTGACAGTTGAAGGATGGCATTACCCATCATCTGCAGAATGAGTCAGGAGCACAAGAAACAGCAAATTGGCCACTATGGAGTATAACTCCCAGGAAATATGTGATTTTGAGAAAGATAAAAGAGAGCTTTGTGTTTGTTTAAAGCCCTACTTCCAAGAGTTAGGGGGGAAAGAATAAAGATATTTTAAGGAAAATTCAACTGAAGAAGAGCTGGAAACACTAATTAGAGGCAGGGGTTGGTGCCACTGCAGAACTTGGGAAGTGCAAAGATTTATGTAATTAGGAGTTTTAAAAGGAAAGAAAAGGTGGGGGTGTTTAATGCAGCAGAAGGTGGAGAGGCAGCAGAAAGAAACAAAGTGGGAAAGAGATACTCAGGATGATAAGCTGGAAAGATGACCTATAAAACAGATTTTGGAACCTGGATAAAGAACCTTTGTCAAAACTGAAGGTTAGGAGCTTGTGGCAGCCAGGCTGTGAGATGAAGAGAATTTTAGTTGCATGGAGAAAGAGCAAAAGTCACTCTGGACAAGAAGGAGATGCCAGATTTAAAGTGCCTGGACTTCTGTGAAAATTAGATGTGACAATTTCCTCCATTTTATTTTAAAATAATGTATGAAGTAAATGCTAAAAGGTGACACCTCCTGCAAAATTGGGAGGATAAAAGCCCAGGTTATTGTAATAAATTTATGATGGTCTCCAGGCACACCAACTAATTATGGCACTTGTGACACTCTTGTCAGGACAGTGCTGTGTAAACTGGAGGTGGCTGACCTATAAGCTAATGACAACACAAGTTATTTTAATGAAGTGTTGCTCATACAAACTAGCAAGAAACAAGCCAGAGCAGAGAGCACCTGCAGTAGATTTAGGGGCATCTTCACTCAGTTCACTCCTGTAGGCTGAGCTACCCAGAGTCCATTTCATGCATCCCCTGGGCACTGCTTGACCCCTGCTGCACAGTGACTGTCCCCACTGGGATCCCACTGCCTCTTGGAAGGACTGCTTGTGACACATACAGCTCTCCAAGGGGGATGGAAAATGGGAGCATGAGCAAATGTTGTTGGAGCATGGTGCTAATAACACCAAGGCCGTGGGTTCAACCCCCATTCACTTAGGAGCTGGACTCGATGATCCTTGTGGGTCCCTTCCAACTCAGAATATTCTGTGAGATGTGCTGGGTGGAGGGAGTGCTCTCCAAGGGCACAGCAGTCTCTCTGAAACTTGCATTTGTGAGGTACCAGAGCTGGATGCAAGGAGGCACAACAGAGAGGGATGGGTGAGGAGATGCTATGAAGAGGAAGGCAGTGCACTGGGATGAAGAGAAGCAGGTTCAGGTCTGAGCAGAAGGAAATCAGTCTGAAGGAAAGACCTTTGAGTCATCCCTGCAGAGCTGGTAACCACAACTGCTCAGTGGCTTCAGAATTTAATGGTAAGAAGTTCTAGTATCCCACTGAACCCTCAAATTAATTATTGTTGTTGGTCTATATATAACCATGGATTATTACAAGACAAGTCTGCTTGCATCAGTAATGAATTGATCACAAAGCACATGCAATATTGCAACTAATTTTATTCAGGGTTTATATCCTTTGGTTATATATCTTACTGAGGATTTAAAGATCAGATTTAAACCTCCACAGATTTCAAGCCTGGGATACACTTGAAATTTGAAATTAAGTACCTAACCCCTTTGTCTAATTGATGAAAATAAGAAGCTGATTCACATTCTCATTTTTATTTCTAAGTTTCTATAATAAAAATTCACAAGCTACTCTAGTAGGACTTAATTTACTTGAAATTTCCAGAATATATAATTGATGTTTCTCCTTTATAAGGAGAAGTATATAAGATGTGGTAAAGTGGACAGCACTTTCAGTGTGATTCATTTTATTACAGTAAGAGGTTAAAAAGGAAATAATCCCACATTACTTGCTGAAGTATTTACAATATTTCCGAAATTCCTCTTGCAGTTACAGCCATCCAGAATGGATGTGTCTTCTAGATTTATAAAAAGTGATACACAATATAAATAAGTGCATATACCCAGGGAAAAAGGTCCCTGAGGAGTGATTCAGAAGACAAATTCACTGCAAAGTAATAGTTTTCTGGTGAAAGTTTCACTTGACAGAGTCCCTGCTAAGAAAAATCTCTTTCAGAAAAAAAAATTGTGAGTGATGCAGTCCTAAGGAAAGCCCCTGATAATTCCAGCTCCCTGAGTTCACAAAACAAGGCTCTCATAATTGCATGTGGTGCTCCAAGCATCCCAAAGGAGGTGACACTAAGTCCTCATTCCTCCACACCAATTAAATGAAACAAAATCTCTATTGCTTTAAACCCACCTTTTCTCTTAGTGCCTCCAGTTCATGGATAGCTACTTTGCCATAGAAGAACCTTATGCTGTATGAAAATATTTCAGTCAATTTCTCAGTTGTTGTTGGGAACAAGAAGGGGAAAGATGGAAAGCCAGTAAAACAGAATAAGTCATCACAAGAAGCTCATTGTAACAAGAGCAACAGCAGAGAAAAGAAGCTGTCAAGCAGAAGAGAAGGGAGCATATTCTGAATATTCTTCAGGGTAAAACAGATTAGGAGGTGAAGGACAGGCAGATATCCTCAGCTGCACCAGAATGAAGGAAGGAACTCCTCAGCAGTGGTATGTACTTCTTGGGTAACTTCTTGCCCTTCATTTAGTGCCTGACCAGCACCAGAGACACTCCTGGTGCTGCCTCTCTCTAGACTCTGGGTCATTGTGGACTTTCAACCCAGCAGCATTGTATTGCCCAACCATCACTGTAAGGGAGATCCTTCTCCAGTGTGCTCCAAGGTACAACCACAGACCTCCTGCTGCTCTCAGAGGGTTCACTGGGTTCTGCAGCTCCAGATGCTGTACAGAGATGAACATTTTCTGTCATTTAACCAAGTTCAGTGTTGGGTGCTGTCTAAATTTGATTTTTTGTTGTTGTTGTTTACTGGAAACTGGATAATTCCACAGTATCATTCTATTTTTTTCAGCTTTTACACCAAGGTTAGAGGTCAGCCTTGGGCAGTGATAGCCAGTGACCTAGCAGGGCTTTCTGTGGTGCAGTATTGTCCAAAGATTATCTATCTTTTCAAACAAACAACTCAGTTGCTGTGATTCATGGTCTGTGTTTGATGTCAACAAGAACATTGGTCCCAGTAATGACAAACAACTCGGGCTGCTTCCAGCCTTCTGCCCAGCTGAGCAGCTTTCAGGATGAGTAAATGAGCACAGTTTTGTGTCATAGATCTTCAGAGAATAACTTGAAGAGAAGACTTGCTTTACTGTGTTCAAAATGAATTAAAAAGATACCAAATACTTTGGGTTTCTGCTGCAAATCTCAATCCCCAACTTATGCTCCTTGCTGCTTCAGTATTCTTTTTTAAGTGTATTTTTGTCTGTCTTAATTTGGCTAAAGCCATGAATCTTTATTTTAGAATAAGAGTTCATCAGGTAATGGAACTAGGGAATAAAAGGAAAAATATATTTTTAATTTATTTGGTGTACTGAAAAGAATGTCAGGGAGGAAATTTGTAAAAAAAGACAGTTTTATGGCTCCTTTTCTTGCTTCACAACGTGATCTAATTATGTACTTGTTCCAATGACAGTTCCCTTGTGATTCCCATTTAAGAGAAGTGCTAACCAATGCAATGATCAAAACCAACACTGTAGAACAATTCCATCATATTCAGGGTACAAGTCCATCACAGGACTGTCTGATCACCAGATTTGCTGGTGTCTTGCCTGAGGGCATTAAGTACCTTCTCTGACTGACACATTTATGTCTATTTGCAGACTCTATATGTTCATGTTTTCCAAAGTTAAAAAATCTGTTCTTCTGGAAAAAAGCCCTCTTTCCTCCTGAATGAAAATGAAGCCAGCACCAAGTTTTCTTCCACAGTCTCAGCACCTTGGCAGTGCAGCCAGGCCATGGGCAGGCAGCTGGAGCAGCCCCTGCACAGCTGTGATCCAGCACTGGGGCTTGTGTGCCTGCCCAGGAGTGGCAAATAAAGAACTCTGTCTCCAGGTTCAGAGATGGCAGAGCTCACCTTTGAATGAAGGTGAGCAACAGAGTTGGAGGATTTAATTTATCTCCCCACTCCCTCAATGGTTCCTGAACTCTCTATTTATCCTCTAGTGTTTGTGTTGCCAAATTCAGCAATGTATGTCTGAAAACATCACTGACTCCCTGTACTCTTCCAAATGAAAGCAGAGAGATTTCTATCTTCCTCTGTTTAAATCTGATTTATAATACAGTTTAACAAAGGATCAAGATTTTAAATGCAATGTGAAAACAAGTAAGAGCCTAAATTCTTGCAATTCTTTGTGTTCTTTTTAATTCCAGTCTGAAAAACTATGCTGATAACATACTATATAGATAACATTTTTAATTTATTCATAATATTCTGATAATTTTTCATATAAGCAATTACATTAATAAACTCAGCATAGTCCTTTGAAGTTCAATTTAGAAAGTACCATGTTATCTGCATGTAATAAACCTCATGTATCTATCCTCCCTCTTCTACTATCACATCTAGAGGCTGCTATTACAAGCTTTTTGAGATATTCCTCTGCTCAGTTTAATGGGGTTTTTACAGTACCATTACACATTCTAATTGGGTGATTAGGGTTTCACACACTGATCGAAAGGCAGGGCGAGTGCCTGAACTAGTGCAAGTTATGTCAAAGAAATCAGCCAAAAGGACAGCCACAGTTTTACCTACACAGAGTGACAAAAACCAGAGTCAGGCAGCCCAGAGCAGAGCCCCTGAACAAAATGCATCTGGTCAAAAATTAACCCATGGAAAAAGGGATTCTCCAGATTTCTCTGTGAAGATGGGTTTGTACCATCCCTCACTACTATTTTGATTTTGAGGTCCAAACCCCTCTGTGCTAGAGGATTTCCATTTTATTGCCTGTTTTGGAATATCTTCAGCCTGGGCAGCTTTGGCTGACCATCATATTCTGTGTTTGATGAGGGGACTAGCTCAGCACTGGGATAATCTTGAATTCTCCTTTTCCATAGCCCCACGTTAGAGCATTAAACAGCCTCTTCATCTGACATAGGGGCCCATATGAAGGCTTGGTAAGCTCTAGGGGAAAATATTCACTTATTTTGGTAATATCAATCATATTACAGTCTGATGAAGCTGGTGCTTCTGATAATCCTAGAACATGGACATTTAATAAAGACAAGAGTCATCATGGCTGAGGGGTTCTGCCTTAGGAATATACTCCTCTGTAGGTCTGTTTGTTATTAGAAACATGACTTTTTTTCATATTATTTTCCTCACAGATGGGAATGGCAATTTTGATAACAGGGAAATTGGAGATGGGCTTGGATCCTGATTAGTTCAGGATAATTTGGGTATTTCCCTCTTAGAAGTCATAGTCTTTCTGATCCCACTGACTCACATTCACCATGTATCAATCTACACACAGCTTTAGTCCTGTGAATCATTTTGAGGACAGAACTGAGCACCAAAATGAAGTCTGTGTGTCAGCAGGAGCTACTCAGAGCATCAGCTAGTCATGACTTTAGCAACCCACAACAGATGTTCAGTCTGTTTAAAATGATAAAAAAACACTCTCTAAATGTTTTTATTCTTTGTTATTCAGGTATGAAGCTCCCTTGCTGCAGCAAGAGACACTCAGGAGGATGACACTGCCATGCTGACATTTGCAAAAATTCCATCAGACCAACAGTAACCCTTGAGGGAAAACCTGGGGATGTAACTGAGACCAGGAAGTCTAAAACCCAGAAAGAAGTTGTGCCTCCTAATCCACGGCATCTGATCTCTGCTGGTGAGTACTGAAGAAGGGAAATGCTTTTCAGACCACAAACTGTCAGGAGCCCATTCTGCACATGGTATTGCATCTGTGGGGAGGCCTGAACGAGCCATCTCTTCACCAGCTTGCCCAGAAATGCAGCCAGGAACAAAATGGAGCCATGCAAATTCCATGTGCTTCCTCTGCCTTGAACTGCAAGGAAAACAACATTGCCACACCAGCACCGTGTCCTGGGAATGAGCTGAGGCTGAGCCTTTGTCCTGCTGGCTCTGGCCATGTGCTGCTCCAAAGAAGCATCAAAGCACTTCACTGGTCTTTTGCAACAATGTCAGCTCTGCCACAAACCATCTTTTTTTAAAATAAGCTACTCAGTGCTTGTAAAGAAAATTTATTAGGAGTCAAATGGATTTTCCCTGTCTGCTCACTGTCACCTCCGTAGAACCTAAGAAGTCTGGGGGGCAGGAATTCCCTTTGCAGATGCCATGCTGGCTCTTTTCCACAGCAGGCTCAGTTTTCCAGTGTAACTGATCTGAATTCACACCACAGTAATCTAGGTTATTGCAATTTCAAGAACATATGTGAAGAAAAATGCAGCATTAAAGAAAACATGGTACTGCAATACAACAGGCAAAACAGTCATCGTGGAGATTACCACCTTGAAATGTTACAAACCTTCTTTGGCCAGGACTCAGAGCTTGGGTCATCTGGTAATGAGAATTGTGACGTTCATAAAAAGGAAAAAGAAATAATGAAACACAGTAATGGGAGCTTAAAGGACTCTCCTTGAGGGCAAGAGTGGTATGTGTGTGTGATTCCTGAATTGATGCATGGGAAATGAGTAACTAGGGCTGGCCTGAGAACACCAAGTGCCAGATACTATTTCAAGCCAGGTGACCATTAGGAATATAGGAAAAGTTGCCCTTGGGATGCAGGTCAGAGAAGTATTGAGCTTAGTAACTGTGACAGAAACAGTGGTATGAAAATCCACATCGACCTGGGGTAATTTAACATTTCCTAATCCTTTTGGCCATGCTGCTACTTGACAACTCATTGCAGAGGTTGGATTGAAGGTCAAATTAAAAAGAAAAAAAGAAACAACTGCCAAGTCTCTGGACCAACTGTAAATATCTTTATCTTCTACCTGCATCTTACTGCAGCATGTTAATACACAAACAGATTCAAGCTTCCAGGGTTCTCAAAGTGACTTTGCTTAGTCTATCACCCATTTATCTGCCATGCCAGCACTTGACTCAAAGTGACAGCTCAAAAACTCTGCCCTCTATTACTTTTTCTTGTTTAAAAGCAATTGCTATATCAGCAAGAGAAAAGTCACTCCATTTGATTAATAATACATACTGATGGTCGAGACAATCAGTCAGAAAACTGATAAATTGTTAAGCTGTTGAAATCCACCTGCAGGTTTCTTTAGGACTGGACTTACCTTCTGACCTTCCTGCTTTGTGGAAGCTCACTTAAGACACCTCTGTAAACTATGTAAGATAGGAAAAAAAGGTTTGTGATTTTCAGACAGCTTTCCTATAAACAAACACTAAGCCTGGTTATTGATGCAGCAAGTGAATCAACCTGGGAATTTCTGATATAGCAACACAGTGCGGTTGCATATTTTCATTTCTATTAAAGATGACAGGACATAACAGAATACAAATATGCAAATCTCATCAAAGTTGTGCAAAAGAAAACACCATTTGTTGATCACTGCTGTAGTGTTTTTCCACTATTTATTCCCTTTTGCCTCCCTTCACAACTCACAACTCCCCCCATTTGTGGATGGTTTGGTTCATTCACTGCTTGCACACATCCCAGCCTTCACCTCTTCACCACGGCTTAAAACAGCAATGAGGAGTCAAAGTGAGACAAAGAATTTTGTTCTCATCTCTGACATGTAACACAGCATCAGAAAAGAAAGCAGAGTTTGTTTTCCTTGACAACAAGGTGTGTTGTTGAGGACAACACACACAAAACCAAAGCCGCGTGACGAGACCAGCCAGGAAGCTGACACCGAGTTGACAAAACAGAGCTCTGGGCTTGAGAGCCAGTGTACACTTCTACACTTTGAAACATTTGATCCTCTCATGCCAAGCCCAAAGCCTGACTGATGCCACAATAAAGACTAAAGGTATTTGCTCAGACAGATATTGAGTATAAGCCATGTGAAGCCATTAAAATAAATAAAGGTTTTCAATGTTGTTTGAAGGTATCAGAATCATGACCCTATCTTTTAAGTTTTGTGTTAAGGAGCATTTGAGGAATGGTCTCAGAGGATTCTGTCAAGTGCCACCAAGCAGAAACACAACTTCAGGCATATCTGTAGAGGTATCTATACTTTGGTCCTGACATGCCACTTTCTACAGTTTTGCCAAGTCCCTTCCTCTCTGCCCTTCAGATGGCTGTTCTAGCCCCACAGGAAGGATCAGCAGCAAACCTGGCCCTGCTGCATTTAGAAAGTTGAGAGCCTGTGTGAGCTTTGAAAAGCTTCCACCCATGTAACTTCCCCAGGTCATGGTTTGAAGCACAGGGGCAGTCAGAGATGCTGGCTGATTAGAACCCCAAAGCCAAGGAAGATAAAGCCCAGATTCAGACAGGAACTGTGGGCACAGCCACAAGCAATTGCTGCCAAATTCACTGTCTCCCCAGACTATTGACTTCCCCACTCCCCATCATTTCTTCTCAAAGTGTCTTTCATCCTCTCTGTTCCAGTTTGGCCCCTGACACTCAGAAAGACAGCAAGAAAAGTATCCCAGCTGTTTCTGTCCCATGTTTCTCTGGACCAGCCCAAATCTAGAGAACTGCATGTTCAGCAGCTCAGTTGGGGCACCCTAGGGCACACAGCCCAGAGCCACTCCTCATGCACCTGCCTGGCATAACAAGAAACTTTGAATGGATACATGGAGAAATCTATGTATGGGAATCTGAAACAAAGATACCCCAAGAAAAAAACATTGACCATTTTCTAAAATTACTTTTGTATGTCTACTTAATAATCAAATAATAATTAAGACATGGCGCAGAAAACTAAATGCAGTCATTGTCAAATCCAAGATTTCTGAAGTGGCAAAAATGTTCCTGCACTAAGACAAGTTAAAATAATGTGTTTCAATCTACTAAAATTTTATTCACTTACATAAAGTACACCCAGCAATATCACTCTTAAAACTGTCCCACTTGAGTTTTGAGTACTGGAAGCTCTACTCTGGGGGAATATAAACAAATTTTAATTCTTTCAATTCCTAGACTGCTCTTCTTTTCAGACAGCAATACCTTCATTACTTAAATTAACAAGCAGTAGCCACTAGAAGCATAAATACAGAGGAAAGGGAATAGATTGTTAATGAAGGGGAAATCAGAAAAACATAATAAACAAAGATACAGCTCTCAGGCCTAGGTTATGCTGTTTCCCTACTTTTATTTTATTATTATGTTGCATACCTTCTATTTATTATGTTGAAAAAGTGTGGAGGAGGGGAAGCTCACACCAAAGACAATAAATGCCTTTGTTCATATACCTGAGAAACAAAGATACAATGATACCTCTTTCTCTGGCTGTTTTCCCAATTACTTTGGCTACACTGAAATACAAAGGCGAGCAACCTTCCCGTGGTAAGCCAAAGTAAGAAACAGTGACACACAGAAAAGCAGAGAAGGTAAATAATACAATGAAATAAGGGTATTTTCCATCCAATTATTTGCTCCAATGAACACAGAAAAGAAAGGTTAAATAATCTGATAAATCCGGGGATTTTGTGAGGATTTTTGCATTTTCTATGAAGCTCTAAGGCTGGTGTCCACAACAGTCATTAAATTAACAGTCTCAAACTGTATAAGCAAAAATACACCATATTTGATGTCCAGCTTAACATTTTGTATAAACTACAGACTAAAGTTAAGGCTTAACATAAGGTAAATATGACCAGAGTCATTACATTTTTATGTCCACAACTACAGCTTAGGAATGTCAATTCTCCTGATCCCTTTTCTCAAAATATTTACCATCTTTAAAATGGTTAGAAAGGTTGTCCCTCCTCCCCTTTTTGATAGAATACATGACAGCCCTTTGTATATTGTAGCAGGTGCTGAAGAAAAATGCTTTTCTATTAAGTCAGGAATGTCACTACTTGGGTCGTGAGACAGCAGACAGACCTTCATCATTTTTGCAAAAGTTATCTCCAGGGAAAACCATCAGTATGTTTCATTTCCACACTATCAACTCACTCTTATCACAGACAATCATTCTTCTAAGACAGGCTTTTGAATAATACTTCAGATTTGACAATGGCTGACAGATAAAGAAACATGAAATTAAACATAGGGCCTACTAATAAAGTGCTAAATATGAGTTAAGCAAAAAAGGAAAAAGAAAAAACAGACCAATATTTCATTAACACTAATTACAATACAGATTCAGAAAGTGGGAAACCTATTTTTATATACATTCCTGAGAAACTACACAGAGAAACAGTTTGCAGAGATCAGGCCAGTGAAAGAACACTGTACCAAAACTGGTGATGTGTTATTTACTACACCTAAGCAGAGACAGGTTCTTTGACACTGCAAGGAATGGCAGTTCACATCCTCATCCACAGGCATGATCTAATTCCTGCCACACACAACCAGCAAAAATGCATCTTTCTCCTTCTCCAAAGTCACACTTGCTAACTACTTTTAAACCAAGTTAATTTAAAATTGTATAGAACAACAGAAGTAAACAGAATTATATTCAATATGTCAGAGTTTATTTTAGGAATGTGGACAAAAAACCCACAAACATCTTCAATACTGTACATTTGTTTAACAGATAATAAACAGCAAGGGAGGTGATTTAAAGTGAACAGAATAAATGGGAACATACTATTAGACTGGGGGGACAAAAGAGCTCTTTGCTTGTCACATCATACTGGTAAGCTACTAAAAGTGCTCAAGGAAACACCTCTATGAAAAGAAAGACAGGAAATAAATCACATCATGGAAATATCAAAAGAACAATAAAAGGTTAAAAAAAATACTGCCTTCTTACTGTACTGGGTCTGGCAAGGGACTGAGGTAACTTTATTCATGGCAGCCCTTATGGTGCTGCTTTGCTTTGGATCTGTGGCAAGAACAGTGCTGGTAACACACCAGTGCTTTGGCTTCTGCTGAGCATTGCTTGCACAGCATCCAGGTTTCATTTCCCCGACTCTGCCTGCTCCAGCAGGTAGACCAGGGGTGAGCAAGAAGCTGGGAGAGGACACGGCTGGCACAGCTGACCCTATTCCAGGCTCACCAAGAAAAACAGAGGGGAGGCTGGGCTGAGGTCTGCTCTGGGACATGGCAATTGCCTCTGCAGAATTTCTCCCTACTACCGTTCCTTCCCTCACTCACCGTGCCTTTATCTCAACCCTTTGCTGTTCTCTCTCCCACGTGCCCCCGAGGGAGGGAGGAAGCAGCTGGGCAGGGCAGTGCTTAAGTTCCTGGCCAGGGTCAGCCCTGGCAGACTGCAGAATCTGGGAAGCATTACACTTTTTCTTTTTTCAATATACATTGTTTGCAGGAGAAAGTGTTCACACAGACTGGTATTTCTTAAATTTAGGAACACGTTACTATGTTTGTTTCAAGACCTACCTTCTAGTTTTGCTAACTGGTTTCTTTTTCATGTCAGTGCTATATCCAAAGTACATATTAACATTCCCACAACTGAATTTAATTACTCAAAGACGAACATGCTCCTCTCTGTCAACCCTTACACATTACACTCTTGGAAGATGTTTTTCCAGGCAAAAAAAAAAACTCCACCCACAAGAATGTGCATGATGTATTTTCCATCAACTATTTCTGCTATGTGGAGCTGTGCTTCCATGTTGCTCTTTGTTATATATATATATATGTACAAAATCTCTTTGTTTAGGAACATGAGAACAACTGCTTTAAGTAGCAGTTAAGATTGAACTCAAACACACTGTTGTGACTACTAACCATCTAAATCAAGTAACAAAATACAGATTTAAGAAGAGGAAAGAAAACCAACAAACTTCAGCAAACATTTCAACAGCAAAAAACATTTATAAAAAAATTAGTTCTATACATGTAGGAGACAGAAACATTATTTCAGAGAGTCTTTAGCTCCTTCTAGTTTTACAATGAGGAAAAAACACTTGGAAGAGAAAAAAAAAACAAAAGTGAAAGAGCACAAAGGGCAAATTAAAACAAACTGTCTTCCTGGATTCTGGAGTTACAGCTCCTGTGGAAGATGCTCATCTTTATTCATTCTCAAATCTGCTGTAGGGGTTATCAGAATCCTGGAGAAGACCTGTAAAATAAAATGGGAGTACAATTATCATTTTCTTATTACAGAAATACTTTGAGTTATGACTTCGCTGCAATAGGTACTGTGTGTAACAAATCCAAAAGGCAATTCTTGTAATAGCTGCTCTATTACCTAAACACTCCAAGTATTATAATAAATTAGAAGTGTTCTTAAGCGCTCTTACTTCTCAGACTATAATCATGAATAAGTATTTCATGATTTATCAGGGAGAGAACATGTCTCTATGAAAAATTATTATGGAAAAAACATTTCTCATTTATGAGGTATACCCCAAAAAATGCACTTGTGAGAGCCAAGTTGACAAAAACCTAAGTATAGAGATACCTCAAGAAGAACAGATTCCAAGTGGCCAGTTTATAAATGCAAGTGACTATAAGATCATCATCCTTTTAAAATATAAGATGCTGCTACTTTGACTTAGTTCTACTTCAATTATACCCAACCATCTGTCACATTCAGCCACTTACAGCTTTTCAGCAACAGGACAATAATCTCTAAGAAAAAATGAAGATCACTTCTTATGTGCACTAAAACCTCCAGAGACCAGAACGAGAGCATCACTTAATCCAAGTTGCAGCATGTTTCCATCACAAAGATTCTTAATGACTTTATACCAGGATACTGTCACAGAAAGCACTGGAAAGCCATCCAATTATGCTGAGTGCCTGGATATGCAGAGCATCCTCTGTAAGGGTTAGCTGAGCAATCGCTGTTCCACACAGTAATTATTTCAAAGAGACTTTAAACCCACTTTAAACCTGGGGTAGGCAGAAGACTGAAAATAAAGGAGCCCTGTAAGAGCCCAGAGGCTGACCTTCTGTTGAGAAAGGACTATCTTAATCTTGCTATCTTTTCTGCCAAGATTTTTATACTGATGTGTCACCAGGACTCTTCTCTAGCTCATTTGTCTAGGCATGGAGACAGAAGACTGTGCAGCCAAGCAACCCCAAATCACAAATGTAGACTCACAATAGTGAAAAATAATTTTTTTTCTAGTCACTGCCAAACCTTGTAAGAACTCCCCTCAGTCCTTTTCACACTATGCCTCTTTTCCACATGTACCTGCACACAGATATTGAACATTCACTGGTTTATCTGAAAGTCAAAACCTAATGGTGCTGTAGGCAGACTGCACTATTGCCTGCCTTGTGCAGCTGGTGAGCTTCATTTGAACTGCCTGGTTATTTTAAGATGCCAGTCAAGCAGCACAACTGCTCAGTGCTGATTATTGTATCAGTTACTGCAACTAACTACCTGATAGGGAACAGTAAATATTTGGAATAAGGAATAAATATGAAAAATCCTATAATCACTCAAATAAACAAGATTACAAGCAGTCAACTTGCAAAATGTTAATATCAAAATCAGCCTTCATATCTAATGACCCTTGTCCAAGGAGTAAGCTGGTCACATTTATAAAGCTTCAGCCAGGTAACATGACATATTGTCTATTTACCTGGTATAGTACCTTGCATCAGAAGTATTATCCCTTTCTCTAATTGCTTTGGAAAAAAATTAAAATTTAAGCATTTGTGTAATAAGAATATGCTTAGATTACATAATTGTCAAAATAATTTGTGATATTTTCAGATTTTGAAATTTTTATATTTTTAAACTTCTAGAAAGTGGTTACTTCTCATATTTTAATCTTGCCTTTCATGCATTTAAACAAACAGCTGTGATGACCACTAAGTCTATTCTAGCTGTCAAGTAAGCTAATACACAATAAAAACTCCCTCTTATCCTTGGCCTGCCATTCAACCTTTAGTGCCTTCAGGTAACATTCCTGCATTAATTTAATACCAACCCAAAGAGAGAAGAAATATTTATTTTACTCAAAGAACATCACCACCACCCTTCCCCCTTCTTCCAGACTTGTTAATATTTTGGCAGTTAGGAATCATGGATCCTAATATATTTAGTTACCCAAAACACAACTGAGTAGTCCAATTTTTAAAAAAAATAGCAGTACTTCTGTATTTCATCCCTTCAAAATACAAAACACATTTACACAACATTTACAGAAAATCAACATCAATACTAGAAATTACCACTATTATTACAATTGCCACTGCATAAACTCCCTGCACTCATTAAGTTTCATTTAAAAATAAATGCACCTAACTTCAAAAAGCTTTCCACAAAGTGGCAAGAGGTGGTACCAGATTCCCTGACAAAATGAACACAATCTGCAGACTTTTCTCTATAAAGTCTGGCAAGCTTATGATATTTTTTTGGTATTTCATTCAGGACACATATTCAACACCACACAGGTCTGAAAGTAGCACAGTAAAACACTAGATGATACTGTTTTTGACAGCTTAAACAGCTGAAATCAATGGAAAAGGTTTTCTATATCCAGTAGTGTCAATTTCAAATTAGTCAGAGGATTGTGTAAGTCCTGATAAACCCTCCCTGTACCATTCAGAGAAGTGAATATACTTTTCTCTTCCCCTGCCCCAAAACACTCAGCTAAAAGCCATTTTAGAAAACTAATCCTCATATTCCAAGTGAATGTGTCATTTTTACTACTCACGGCAAATGCCATTCCCAGTAGTACTTGCTTTAATTTTACTGAATTATGTTTAGGAATGAACAGATCTAATCACCACCAACCAGGCATTAGTATGCCTAACTTAAAATACTCCCCTCTGTTTCATCACAGAATACTGAAACTAAATAGGCTTTAAAAACTATGGGTCAATCCAGTGTGAATACTATTGGCTCTGACTTCAGAAATTGATCTCCCAGGAAAAAGGGACTCCAAGAGAAATGGCAAATCCACCTTCCAAATGATGACAACCAGGGCTTACAATACCTGATACACTTTGCTTTCAGCCTTTCTCTCAAACCTGCATCCAGCATTTAAAGTTCTTTTATTCACAGTATTTTAAGTACATCATAAGATTACACTGAATGAGAGGTGAGACAGCAGCCCATCACTTGCACCAACTCTTAATGTAGAAGTATCAGGCTCCAGTAAGTGGACAAAAACTATTTGGAGAGACAAACAAAAAACAGGGGCATGACAAAAAGCTTGTGTCAGCTGCCACAGCTGCTCTGCCAGTGGCACTCCAAGGAGCTGGCAGCCCATGCTAACGGGGCAGCACGTTGGTTCAGCTGAAGCTCTCGTGCTGCCTTGAACCAGACAGGAGTTGTCTCTCGACTGTTTCCTGTCTGACATGAGAGCCACTACCCAAGTTGTCATTTACCCTCAGGGGCTCAGAGGGTAAGGAGCCTTGTTTGCAATCAAGTCCACTACATGTCACTGGTACACTTGAACACCGACACACAGGTCACTTAGAAGTCTTACTTCTATTTACCCTCATTTTGAGGTTAATATTTGACCTACTTAGGAGTATATAAGAAACACTCAAAAATTTGAAAGGTACAGTAGTCCAGTATCTGTCATTAGTTTGTATGAAATAATGAAGCATCTTAATAAATATGAAATGAAAAAGCAATGGTCAAAAGAAATTAATACCTCTTTCCAGCATATTTGTTTCTATTCTATGCTATCTAACTATGCAGGTTCCCAGCCATTGAGAACTGACTCTCACCACATATCAACACTGCTCAGAAACAGAATTAACAAGTGAAGTACTTACAAAAAACTGTGTATGGTTGAAAAAAAGACAAAACCAAGACACCTAGTTTGCTGCATGTCTTCACCCCTTATTAAATTCTTCCTCCTTATTTTTAGCCCCCCAGATTAACAAATGTATTCTTAACAAACTAAATAGCTTTCAGTGTTTGGCAATACAAGGTTCTTCTGCCTTGCGTTCAGAAAACTAAAGAAGGTCAAGGAAAAATATCTACCTTGAACAGAAGAAACATTTACTATCATAAACTACTGAACATAAAAACCAATGTCTCACATAAAATAAACAAGAGAGGATTACATATCATTAAAATAGCTAATCAAAACCTTTGCAGAACTAAAGCAATGAAATTATAATCATTTTTTAAAAATTAAGTGCTTCCACTAGCACTAGGCAAAATCTTCAAATAAATAAATAATAAAGCAGCTTCTCACTAATGCTATACTGAACATTATAGAAGCAAATGCAGCAGGAATTAAATTGTAGCTCCTTTGTGTACTACACAAGCTGCAAAGTACTCTGAATTCTACTTTAAATTTTTCCTAAGAGTCAATGTATAATTTGTGTAATCATATTGCATTCATATATGGCAGCAAATGAAAAATACTATCAAATTGTGCAACAAAGAAACAATTGAAAGTGTGTACTCCTGGTTGCTAAAGCTCTCTATTGCTTCCAATGCTCCCAAAGGATTGTGGCTAGAGTGACACCTGCAGTGCATTATAAATGTGTAATTACCATTTAAATGGGGTATGGAAAGCTGGGGGATGAAATGGGAAAAGGCATTCCCTTAAAGCCAACCAAATACTGAAATTTCGGGCATGATCATCTTAATCTACAGAGTCAGGTTAACAAAGTCATTGTCATTCTGCCACTCATCCATGCCTACTTAACTGAGAATCCTCTCTGCAGTGTGTAAGAGTGCAAAATAATCTAGTGCCTCCATAATTCTTTGCAGCAATTTTTATTAGATTATGTTTAATATGCTAACATCTGTATTTTCTAGACAGTAAAATTGTGGACAGAAGATCCAAGTCTACTCTATGTCTCACTGAATTATCCTGACAATCATTTGTCTCCATGTTATCAGAATGCAACCCTCATACACAACAGCAATTATATTTTTGGATTTCAAAATTTATACATATTTTGTATTTCATTTTTCCTCAGTTACATACATCCTTTAAGGATGTGCTAATTGTTTATGTGAGAGTTAGATTTTTCTTTTAAAACAAAATTTAATCATGAGATTCCAGGCCTCAAACTGATACATCTGATAATATAAATTAATCTTTGCTTAGGCAGTACAGCAAACCTGTAAATAAACTTTATACAGAAGTTTGATAACAAAATTTAAGTTTTATAGTCCAATTGCAATCTTGTGCAGGTAAGCTGCACTGCAAAACATAACTGCAGGAAGTAGTAGGTATGTCTGACTTCTTACAAGAAGGAACACTTTCCATTAACACAGCGAACAAATTTGTTTCTCATTAATTCATTGATAGTGGAGGCAAACTGACACCAGCTCTCCTACGACTGTGTGCACAGTATAGCTACAAGCAATACTTGATTTATTGAATTTGATGTCTGTATTCCAGAGGTGTTGCATTATACAGTTTTAAACTTCAGGGAACTCAAGTACTCCAACAAGAGCCAGCAAAGCACTCCACAAAGGTCTGAAAGTTAAGCACTGAACAACTGTCTTCAGTAAAATGTAGGCCCATGCAGAGACAAGTGAATGGTTTCACAAGCAGAACATAACTGAATGCAGCTTTCACATCACTGAACCCCAGTGCAGGGCTCTGATACAGGAACTGTGATTCTGCACCCAGGACCTGCATCTTGGCTGTGTCCAGGAGATGTGAAGGTCCCTCTGCACTGAGTGCTGCAACTTATTGTGGGGACACAGCCATTGCCCTAAGTTCTTCACCAGATCTTTCCCAATGATTCAACCTTGCTGAGATTGACTGTGAGGTCTCTTCTAAGGAGAAACAAATATGAAAAGCCTGTGTTGTTTTATGTTGGATTTTGCTTGATTTTTTACATCTGGACTATTGCTGTCAACCACTCAAACATCCCTTGAAACCGAAATGTGGTTGAGAAACAAGGTTAATTATCCTGTAAAATACCACGGAACAACTTCCATGAGTGATGTTTAACAAAAATTACTTCCAGTTTCTACAACATTCTTTCTCCTGTAGCTCAAGTTTCACAGTGCAGTTTTCCTCCATTCTGGCAAAGGATCATTCTTTTACAAACGTTCTCCAGGCAGAGAATTCCCTACAGAGTTTGTCTGTATCACTTCTGCAGCAGGCAAAGGGCAGGCTGCAGATTCAGGAAGGCATTCCTAGACTCTGCCAATCAGTTTAACAAGAGGATGAAAATTAACAGCTTTGAGTGACTGTTCAGACCCCTAGAATCACCTTCTCTGACATTAGTGCAATTTGCATAATAAAAAATGCAGCAGAGTTTTAGCAGATCTGTCTCTGAATACACAGTACCATTAACCCTATGAACAAATCAAATGAAAAGTGCAGGCACTGACAAGCCTACATAATAAGAGCCTCCTATACAACACCGCAGGTCCTACAGTCTTGTGATATTCTTCTATAACTGGACCACAGCTTCACTTAAAAACAGAGAAACAATTTATCCCTACGTTAGACTGCGTGCTCCAGCCTTCTATTTCATGTTTGATTTAAAAAGCTTCCTATCTACTGGTCAGTCTCTCCTCCTTCAGTAGCCATGACTCCAGTAGCAGTGTTCAAGGAGGTTGATTTACCACATTCAGTAACAAACAAAAAAGCTCCCAAACTGAGTCCTCTTTCTTAGGAACAGAGTGAACCACTTATTTTAATCAATATATTTAAATGCCCATCCCAAGCAAACACCCCATCCAGCACAGTGTCTTCTTGTCCAGCTGGACAGCCAGTGCAGGAAGAGGACAGGAGCACAAACGTGCTGAGATCAGGTGTTCAGGTGTCAGAAGACAGGCATCAGCAGAAAACTGGCCTTGATTACATCTGCTGCTCATAAAGCAGCTTATTTCTGCTGTGAATTTTAACAATTATTAGGGAAAAGGAATCAGTTTAGACACAGTATCAAAACAAGATGACACATACCATACTTCTTACGTATTTCATCATGCTTCAGTTTTCTTTCATGTTTCCTGCAAGAAATAAAGGCATCAAAAGAACATTCAGACTCTTTTGAGCTGGAAGCAAACAATAATTACATCCAAAAAAGACAACAGCATTTTTTACATTAGTATTAGTAATTACATAACAATTTTTTTTAAAAAATCACACTTAGCAGTTATATATATATATTATCTATTTAAACTTTATCTGTAAGTATCCACATACACTGTATCTATAAGACTTCCCAGAGCTTCTTACTAATTGATAATAAGAATATAAGATGTACTACAATAAACAAGAAATACTTTTCTTTTCTACATAAAAGTCATGCAGCCACATCTATGTACACATTCACACATGAGGTGTTCATCTACACATAAGAAGCAAGGCACTATGCTAACCTGGAAGATTCCCTACTGCTTTCCAGCAAGGAGCATAATTGTAAAATTTAGCTGTGCACAGAACATACTTTAGAATAATAATTCAATATAACAATTATAAAAAGATAAAAGGTGTATTACTATTTTGCTTAAGATGTACTGCAAGTGTAAGTGAAAACTACTGCTTTCTAAAATCCAGCATGGCATCCATGCAGAGAATAAATTAAAATATTGTCCTAAATATAAATTGGTTTTTACATTGTCTGACCATAAGACAGTTTTCAAGGCTGTATCTAATATTGCCAAACTTAAATTATTCACACAAATCAAATGTCAATTTCTCCTTCCCCTTTGCAAAGTGAAGGGGGGGAAAATAAAAGATGTTTAAATGGAAAAAATTCCATCTTTTCTCAGATAGTTTTCCCGTATTACAAAGGAAGGATCTATTTTGTTTAGTTTAAAAAGCAAACATAAAAGCTCCTACATAACTGCTTCATAAGTATGATCCAGGATATATATATTCAGAGGAAAAGACATAGAATTTGGCAACAAAAAAGTTCCTCTAACAACAATTTAAAAAATAAAAATTAAAAATACATCCATTGCTCCCCCCTGTCAAAATTCAACCCAGTTAGACAAGTTGTGACTTCTGCAGGATTCCAATTTGCACGTATTCAGCAGAAAGCTGTTAAGCACTGACAGCTTAATTCACCAAAGATCCCATCTGCCCTATGCATATTCCACCTCCAAAGAATTCCTACTGCTAATCAGATCCTGTGTGTCCTCAGAAGCAATTATCCTGCTTCCTACAGAGCTGAAGGCTGAACTGGCCTTTTCCAGCAAGTGCACTTCTGGAAAAGCATGCAGATTAAGCATGATGAGAAAAACCAAACAAGACAGACAGATTCAAAACCTTCCACTACTTTTTCCCAGAACACTCACGTCCATTACATCCCTCTGCATTATTAAGTCCAGGCAGCATAGTAAACAAAGCAACCTGGCCAAAATGCAGCAATAGGAACTGGAGAGTCAGGGTAATGAAATTCATGTAGAGGAAGCAAGTCAGGATTGAGATATTGAAGAGAACAGAAAAAAGAGAAGACAAATTTACCCATTGAAGGTAACCTGACAACAGGATTTCTGCTTTCTGTGGTACATAAGAGGAAAGTATTATATGGGACAAGGGATCTCAGGAACAGAACAGAGAAATTCTGCTTGAAGCAGCATATTGTATCTCCAAGACAAAGCTAAACCCTTCTACTGTATAGTTTTCATGTGACCTCAAATCAGGTTTATTACTGGTGGTACTAAAGGCATTTCCTCATTGTTTTGTATACCCTGTCTGAAGTTATGGAGACTTATTGCTGCAGTTTCAGCTACTGAAACCTCAGTACTTCAGCAATCAGTGTCAATCAGTTCTGAATTCAGAAAGGAGATGGTGCAAAATCAAGCTGTGTAGGTTTTAAACCTCAGAAAGACTTTAGGATACTTCCCTAGGCTATTCAAAACAAACTACCAAACACCTAATTAAGTTTGAAGGGTAAAACCATTAATATCAGTGAAACATTCAAACTCTGACAGGCAGCCATGATGGCATCACTTCAGCCATGACTAAATCCTTGCTCAGTAAATAAGGCTTAGGTACACACCAACCCAGAAGAACCAGGCACAGCTCTGAACAGGCAGTCCCTGAATCAGCCACCCAGAATTATTTGCACCACCCACATCTCACATTATGATCAGCTCAAGTCACTTCAGTCTTCCAAGTTGGTTCTGTTTCTTAATACTGCTGCTATTACTCCATCTTATACACACTAAAGTCTTGGCTTCTCATGCAAGTTGTCCCCACTGATGTAAGCCAAGGAAGTATTTTTCTCAATACTGACAATTCACATAATAATTTTCCATACTTGGTTCTTCACAAATAAACTGCCATCCTATCTTTTCCTGGCCTCTCTCCTTGTTCTCCCTTACCAATACACTATCAAGTTATCCTTGCATTGGATCTCATTGCTTAGCATTTGTTTATAAACTTCTAAATTAAATAATGATTTAGAAATTACATAAATCTAACATATAAATATACCATGTATTTGAAGCTGTAAATAATTGAGTGTATAGAAAAAGACTCATTACTCAATGCTATGCTTGAAAATGGTTTTTCATGTTGGAGATGACAAAGTCAAATAAAGGACTAAAGCTATGCAATAAGATACCTGTTTTAGGTCAAAATTAAACTCCAGACATCCTTTTCTCACTATAAGTGCAAACTCGAACCATCACCAGTGATTTTCAACCCTCTCAGTAAATTGACAGCCTTGTGTAGACAAGCTGAGAGCCAACATAACTACCCTTACTTTTCATTTTAACAGGTATCTTCCAAAGAGACACTTAAGTATCCATAATTAACTGAATTTTAATATAAACAAATATTAAATTTGCAAAGTAGACTTTTACAGTGTACCTGATAAATCAGAAAATACTAGATGCTGCAGTCATCTTAAAACTTTCACAAAGAATATTTCTATGGAACACTATGGAAATTGGGCCTCCTTACTCTGTTTTTACCATTCACTAATGGAATCATGAAATGAAGCTCAGGCTAGTCCTGTTCACCCTCCACTGCCAACTGATATGAACAGCCATATTTGAAGTGGCTGTGTCCCAAAGGAAAAAAAACCATGTAAGATGACAAGAAAAAACCAACAAAACCAGATAGACACAAGGTTAATGCTGTGCCTATTTTCCTCCTGTGACATTTATCTGAACATCTCTTCAGCTATTTTCATAAACTATGTGAAAACTTCACAGTAGAAAGGAAGGATGACACAGTACACGGCAGTGTTTTCCTCTGCAGGTTGCTTGTCTAAAAAGGCTTGTTGAGAATATTAATTTGTTCTACAGCCTGCTACTAACAATTCATCCTCCAAAGGTCTTAGAGGAAGCAAGCAGTGGGGAGGGTGAGGTGCTCTAGGTGCTGGAAGCTGCCTATTCCTTGTGTTTTCCCATGACCCCCAGCCACACACACAACAGGTATGCATGTTCAGAACATGGAAACACCCCAGGGCTGCTGCTAAGCTCTCTCCTGCAATTAAAAAGTTTCTATTTCACAGCCACACTCCTGAAACAAGCTGGAAAGAGGAATGCTGCTCTAAGTAAGGCTGCAGCAATCATTCTGGCAGTGCAGTCTGCTCCCAGTGATCCTTGTTCCTAGGCTGAATTCAAGAATGGAGCTGGTATTAGCTCTGTGTTGCTAATTGCCTGGTGCAACACCACTTGCTCGGTGTGTGCACAGCACATCTTATGCTCCAGAAGCATCAGACTTCCTACAGATTAACTGTACCAAGAATTTAAAGCTAATACACAAATCTCAATAGAAAGGTTATGGAACACAATCATCCCCTGTTATTCACCTAGTCAGAAGCCTTTGCTTTATAACAAACACAGGTAAGTGCTGTCTTAACTGAACAAAGTAGCATTAATTAAGGATGTACATTTCATCATAAGGCATGTGGTTTTGGCATACAAAAAAAATGCTGACATTCCTCACTGGATCCCTTCTCTTTAGAAAGAAACAAAAGCTTTTTAGGAGAAACATCATGTTCATACTAGCACTCTGTGCTCATACTACTGTGTTGTGACTAGTTATAACTGGATTAACAGGTAAAAAATTCCCCTTTTTTCTGATCCATTGCAAATATTCAACATAATTTATCTAAGAAGCTGTGTGTGAGCATATTTCCTAAATTGGACACCTATTTCTTACCCTTCCAGGCACATTCAAGTCTGACACTTTCAGCTCACAAATTCAGATGTTTATGAAAACAAATTTGCATCTGTTCTCTTCTTGGATAATATTTGTCATTACCTTGCAATGATGCACAGAGCACTCATGGTACCTGCCACACTAAGCATCAACTTGTTTGATCTCTGCTTATTTACAGCAATACAGCTCCTAATCAGGTTAATCAATCTCATAAAAAAGCCCTGTTTTGTAAAATCCTAACACAGTCATGCCTAACTTCACAATGCCTCTTTGTTTAGTACTCCATGTATTTCTTAGAAAAGCAGAGTACTCCTACATCACCAGGAAGTGTATAGTGATATATCAAGCTGTCAAGACTTACCTCTGAAGAGACTGCAGCCTTCGTTCCTCTCTTTTCCTAGCTAGCTGCTCCTCTTCTTCATCCAGTCTGCTAAAAAAATAAGGAGGGAAGGAAAGCATAAGAGGAGGAAAAAGCAACTTTATTGCTACGCTATCACTATTTAGTTACTTCACTTATTTTCAAAAGGAATTTACAGTCTGACCAGAGATACTACTTCATAGCCATGTAAAATTTCACAGTAATTATACTTGACAAGTTTGTATAATTATCCTTTCACATTTTATAATATACAAATGATCTATTCATTGCAGCCCCTTCAGCCCCCACAGGACTATTCACAGCTTCTTAGGAAGAGGATGCAGACTGTTCCAGAAGCAAGATTCCTAATTGTTCTTTTGCCCATGTGTCACATCCCATTTAAGAGTCGCTGTTCTGCATGTGCACAGTTAAGTCCATTGTTGTCCTCTGGAAGAAGATTGATGGTTCATAAGCCTTTGATGCCAGAACAATTTATCTTTTCAACAACCATTACTATCCAATCTCAAGCTGCCCCCAAGAAATGAGTCTGTCCTGGAACGAGCAAGGATTTACCTGAGTATCAGCTGTGTGATTCTGGGAAATGCTGAGCCTAGGCAGTACATTTGAGCTGTGCATGTGCAGATATGCCCTACTGAATGCTCTGCTGCACTTCAGCTTTGTGACCTGCCTTGGAGAAAGCTCAGCTTCACTTAACCATTACAAAGACTGTGTAAGACTAAGGACTCTAAAGCAAGTGCCAAACAATTTTTGTTAGTTTTTCCCCAACAGAATTTATGACAATTCTTTGGGATTAGTAAATGGACACGTGCCATGCCTGCCCAGGTGCTGATCACCTTCCAAAAGTGAATACAGTTCTGAAGATGTCTGAGATAAATATTTACAATATTTATACACCTGAACAGCATTACCACACATCTGCAGCCACCAACACCTAAGTTAAGCAAGAGTGACATCCAGTGGTTAATTACAGCATGTCAAATGCTTTAATACCCAAAATTCAGACACATTCAGCTCTGGAAATATGAACTCAATTCTTTCATGTGCTCAAACAGTCCATATAGCTCTCTGAACATTTTAGTCATTTCAATACAAGCCAGTACTTCAGAATCCATGCAATGTTTCATAAATAGTTCCAGCTTTTTCCACCTAAAGAATTAGAAAAATCTTGGGGGAGCAGGAAACAATGTAAAACATCACTTTTATTTGAAAACATTTTTGGAAAACTAATCAATTCTCCACATCAGCATGTCCAGCATGACTAGAAGCTCTCATTCTTGGGCACTCTCCTGTAAAACTGCTTTACTGGAGACCCCACTGTCTTATAACTATGCAATAATCTTCACAATTGGTGTTGCAAAATATGAAAACATCAAGTAAGTAAAATGTTGGTATATGATTCAGAAAATACATTTCTCCCCTGCAATTAATAAGCATTAAGTATCTTCTGATTTCTGGATACTTTGAATGAATTGTTCTTCCAAATTCAGAAAGTTTGAGATTATATAAATAAAAACATGGTTGATAATGGAAGTTCACAAGAGTCTATTTAGTAGAGCTTCATGAATAATAGCTGTTCATGAAACTGTCTCAAGTACATGGAATCAGATTCTTAGAAGTCAAAGAACACAGGATAAAAATAAAAACTATGCACCAATATTCCTAGAATTCCTGTGGTAGGATGGACACAGTTGAGCCAGCTGCATTACTGATAAGGGGATTAAGGCAAGTAAGTATTCTCTGTGTGCAAGGAAAAGGTAAGTGCTGGCTTCTCAAACACTGAAACACCACATCTTACAAATTCCCAAAAGAAACACTGATACTTCTGCAAAACAAGGTTACACCTCAGATCTCAGATGATACATCTAAAGAGTCAGTAAAACAGATCTAGTACTACATTTTCCCAACCTTTCCTTCCTCCTATTAATGAAAAAAAAAGTTTCTTTTGCGGAAAATGAGTCCCCAAAATAAGGAAGAGAGCAAAAGAATTCCTGCTGAGTATCAGTGGGCTTAAAGCCAATAATGTATCAGGCTTCAGTGTAATAACACATTCTGAATCCTCCTGAAATAAACTGGACTCCAGATTGACAAGACCTTTAAATCCTCTAAGGATCACAAGATTAAGCTTGACACCTTTGGAGTCTTGGCATAAGATGACTCTCAACTAACCCTCTATTTTTCGAATTAGATGTTACAGTACTGATTGACAACTTAGCTACTAAAACTGAAGTCTGGCACAAATCTCTCTTTTCACAGGATTCAAGCTTTATTTGCTGACATGTCAGCCACAGGGGCCTACTCAGTTGTTCTGCAGAGGATGCTGGCAGATCTTATGTAAGATCTAAACCTTTTTTTACATCTTCAAGGCTTATCAGCACAGGGCTAAAGAATATTCATTTTTGCACTAGGGCAGATTTGTTATACTAATCTATCAACAGAACAGGTACATGCTTCTTTCTCGGGAAAGAGAGAAAGGAATGAGATGTTATTTACAATTATTTTCATGTTTCTTTAAAGTCAAAGATGTACAATATTTCTCTGTCTTTAAGGTCAGCACTAAACAATGTACAGTTACATAAGTTCTTTAAAAAAAACCAAAATCAAATCTCAAACAGGAACAATGAGTCAGAGGTACTTAAAAAAGTAAGAAATCATTTCAGACCAAGAAATAAGGTCCCCATTTCATTCATATGAGAAGTACTGAAGGGCAAAAAGAACAGAGCTAGCTGAACCTACACTGTCCAGAAAGCTTTAGAACTTGAGTGATAAAGGGAAGCATGTTGTGCTGTCCCACTTCACACTGCAGCACTGATGTACCTATTTTAGCTACTCATCAACTACTCCCCTCCTTTTAAGAATATTAGCTACTCAGAGAAGACAGTTAAAAAAATTTTTACAAGTTCTCCAAGATCTCAAGCACATTTCATTTTTGCAGTATGACTTTCCTTGAAAATAAGTAAATAATTCTTAGTATCTTAGAGCAAAGAAGTATTATCTTACATTTAGAATATCTTTTTGAATTGGCAAAGACAGCTAATCCCTCAGATACTGACTGCTTAGATACTAGAGCAACTGAGGGATGGATACCAAGTGCTGCATAGGACATTGTTGCTCAGTTACTTGTTACTCACCTGGTCCCTATTTGCTGTACCCTGAGCTTGCCTTGAAAGAGATTATTTATACCATTATCACAAGAAGCAAGGATTTGCTTGGTCATTGAAAGACTTCATGTCCAATGTGAATAAGTGTAAAACATAGAAATGTAAAGCAACAGCTTACCTAAAGTCAAACACATCAGGGCTGTTACCACTAGAAACATCACTTCAGTGTCATTCCAGCATCATTCCCAGTGTCATACTACCTGTCACTAATTATCTCTTACCTTGCTGTCTTTCTCAAACAAATAAAGCAAAGTGACCAAAACTGCTTTCAAATGAAAATACTCTTAGTATACTGGAGAGTAAACCTTGTAGGTAGATGGGGAAGGCCAGGACCCAGTTAGTAAAGGAAACAAATATATGTGTTTACCTCCTGGAACGCCTTCTGCAGTAACAGCAGTAACAGCAACAGACTGTTATGGACACCAGAATGAGTCCAGCCACCACAGCTATGGCGATAATTAAAGCCTCAAAGTTTACTGAAAAACATGAATATATTCAATTTGTTAGACTCCAGCAGTAACATTTATCTTTCTGATAATTCTTTCCCTCCTTCCCAGACATTTTTTCATCCCTATATGCAAAAACCTCCACCGGTTTCCGTTCAACCACCCCAGATAAAATGTAGCATACCACATTCAAACTTCGCTATTATGCATAAGCTACACTAAATAGACATTAAGTAAAAGCACATTTCTCATTCTGTTATTTCCCTACAAGTCACAAACAATTAAATATACTTCATCCAGTAAAGCAGAAATTTTTTAAAAAAACTGTTTCAAACAAAATTTAATTTTTTAAAAACCATACTACTTAATTGAAGCAAAAAAGGTTTCTTGAACCTATTAAAGTGCAGGAAAAGACTGTCAGTTTCCAGTCTGCATTCCTGGCACCAGTACCTATTTCATCTGCTTACTATTCATGAAAACACCCAACACAATTAAGCTACTTTGTATTACACTGTTCTTCTTAACTTCACTCTGGTTAACAATCTGTCAACACATCTTATTCATATGAAATTGTAACTGGAAGCCAGTCATTTGTTTTCGACTTTGAAACCTGCACTATTCACCTTCATTTGCAGCAATGGTGAACAACATTCATCTCTTAATTTCATTTGCTCAAAGAAAAACAATACCATCACCACCACCTTCACAAGTTAATTAATTTTCCCGCTGTGTCTGTAGGGGACAGTCTCAATAAGACCATATAACCCCCTGGCATGTTGCTGCCTGTAACCTGTAAAAAATCTGTTAAGGAAATGCATATTTGAGGGTGTTTTTGTTGTTGTTTTGAGTTTTTTTCTACTTTTTTTTTTTGCTGAGAATGTGCTGCATTATGAAATTTTCATTCTCTGTTTCAGCCACAGTCAATCTAGAAGCACAAATGGTACCCAAGCTAGAAGCCATTTCCACAGCAGCAGTAACCTGTCAAGACCACCCTTAGTATCAGCAGAAAAGGACATGTGTTTCTCTAGTTGGTGTGTTTGAGAGTGTTAAATTACTTCATAGCAGCTGATTTGATGCTGTGCTTTGGATTTTTGGCTAAAACGTGCTGGCAACACACCAATGTTTTGGCTGTTGCTGAATGGGCTTGAAGAGCACCAAAATATTTTCCCACCTCCCCCCTTCCCTGTTCCCCCCAGTGAGCAGGGCTGGATATAGGCAAGAGATTGGGAGAAGTCAGGAGGGGATGCTGACAGAACACTTGACCCAAACTGGCCACCAGATAACGTTGTGGTCAGTGAAAAACTCCGAGGTAAAGGAAAGATAAGTGGAGGGTGTAACTGGCTTCCAAGGGGAAAACCAATTCCAATGGGAATTTATTGTCTGGGGACTGGCTGAGCATCGGTCTGCCTGTGGGGGGTGGTAAAAAAAAAATCACCTTTTTTTTCTTCTCTCTCTTTTCCCTTCACTTTTTAAACTGTCTATCTCAATCAAGAAGGTTTTTTGCTCTTGTTCCTTTTTCTTCCTCCATCCCACTGGGGCCATGGGAGAGGGAGGAAGCAAGCAGCTGTGTGAGTACTTAGCTATTGGCAGGAGTCAACCCTCCACACTTCCACAAAAGTCTGCTAAACATTTCATAGTAAGAGCCTTTACTATGATGCTGCAAGCCCAGTTTTCTTAAAAGTGTGCTTTATCACTGAAATTATATTCTTACTGTACCCTACTGTACTCCAACTAAGCATAAATGCTTCTTCTGAGAAAACAAAGCACGAAGAAAATAGAATTGATAAATTTCACCTGTACTGTTTAATCTAGTTGCTCTGCAGCAATCAAGTGGTAGTGTTCAGAAACTTGCATGTTCCACTTTAACAGCAATCTTCTACCTCCCTAATTTAGACTACAGCATAATCTCTCTGCACTAAGCAGGGTAACTGCTTTCAGTCAAAATAGTTACTGCTAGTTCAGGCCCACTTGTTTTTGTCCTTTAGCCTCCTGGTGTCCATGCACAAACACACAGGAAGCAGGGAGCCTTTGCTCTGCTGGACTGAAGCTGTGCTCTTGCTTCGTACGAGAAGCTTTCCAATGCCTTGAGTGTTCTCTGTTCAGTCTAGTCTGAATTTATTTATATCTGTACACAGATATGCAAAAACAGCTCCAAATATTTCACCCTGATGGCAGCACATGCTCAGTCCTGTATTTTGTAGCAAAACATGCAAAGCAAATGGAAATTAAATAACAATTACACTACATAGGATTACAACCTACAGTGGCACTGTGGATGTTCCTTTTAAACCTTATCTACATTGCCTTTGGTACTCATCAATTACAGTTATTTCAGTTGCTTAAGCAAAAATAGCATTCAAGAATTTCTGTGTGACTCTATTCCTGTAGTATTGGTTCACTGCTGCCACTGGAATATAACAGAAGCACTGTGGATCCAGACAAATCATCCAACGCTTTCAGAAATTTTAAAGGAGGTAAAAATGTTTTACAGCCATTGGATTAGCATACCTACACTGGCTGTTCACAAAGAAACCTTCACAATGATTGTTTCTAAGTCCAGAAGAGTAGAGCTATGGCTACAAATCATAACCACTGCCTCCTCATCCCCCTGCCCCTCCAAATAAATTATCAGGAAACAGCTCTAGGAAGTGGTAGTCTTACTTTAATCATACTCATAAATCTCTACATCAAAAGCAAAATTAGTACCTACTCCAGCAAACTCCCCATCGAGCATTTGAGAGAGAACACAATGAAGATGGTGGAAGAATACTTCTTACAGGGTAATCAATACATGTGTTGTTGGTGTAACACCAAAGGCACTGCACGTAAGAAACAAGAAAAAACACGAATTATTCATCTTCAAAAACAGATAACAATTTAGTGCAGCACTCCAAGACACATTTCTTACATGAATGTAACTCTGGAGAAATGGAAGTGCTTTGTATTCTAAAGCCTACAGAAGTCCTCGTACAATTTCTCAGTAAAACCTAAACTGAATTGGGAATAAGAGTATTTTGTACTTACAAGTAACACTAGCCTGAAAATATTTGGGAACATATTGAGGTACTCTGCATACTTGAGGGCAGGGTTTAAAATTACTAGAATTAACAAGAAATACAAAATCAGACTGTTCACAATTTTAAAACTCCTTGTATCTTAAAGGAATAAAAATACACCCACAATCTTACTTCAACCTTGTATTTGATTATCATCAGAAAGAAAACAGTAAAGAATCCTTGTAATTCTACAGGAGTTTTTGCTGCAAGCTAATGAATGATACAGCCTCATCATAATCTGTATTTCAAATTAATTGCACATTCTTACATATCTGGATATTTTTAAAATTTAAAGTTTTTATGTGTATTATAGTTACAATACCAGCACAACATTTCTGCTTTTAAAGTCATCACTAAGCATCAAGCTTAGGTTTTGGTTTTCATCTGTTAAAATGAATACTCAATTCAGCAGTTTTTTACCACACAATTCAAACAGTGAAACAGTTTCGAATAACAGCAATAGGAATCTTTGACAGAACATGTTTTTTAAGGATTCATTATAAAAAGACTTCAGCCAGGAACTATGCTTTATCTAACTATCAAGTACTATCAAGAACATCTCTGTCAGACATCCTCAATTACACAAAGCCTGTTATCTTGTTCTTAATGGGTTACAAAATGTTAAATACAAAGGAAATCATTTATAACAAATTCTGCTTCTTTGAAAGTGTGGATACAAGAAGAATGTATCACTATTTTGCAGTTGCTAGACTGTACAAGTTAAACATACCCATCTACAAAAACAACTAAGGAAATAGAATTCACTTTGCAAAAATAGTGCCCTTTTAATTAATGATAATAAATGAGAATACGCTCCTTTTTTCATTCAAATATTTAACAAGAATTCAAAATAGCAGCTAATAGGGGGCATAATAAAAGTCACTGTTAAACTTTGAATACAATGCTGACCCTGTTTTGAGTAGGAAGCTGGATTAGGTGGCTCATGAGGTCTCTCCTAATCTGAATGACTGTGCACTGTTGGTGACAACTGGGAGCCCAGACAGGCCAGCTGTGTCACTCTAATGGACTCCTGCACCTACTGAAAACGTGCCCAGCCCAAAAGGCAACACCTGACACAGCTACTGACTGGAGCAGGGGCTGAAGTACAAGAAAGTATTTCAACTGACTCATTCTCAATGATAAAAGAATCTGACAACACACAATCATCAATATGATTCAATTAATATTTTTCCCTTAAAAAGCCAAAATATGTATAAGACAAGCAGGTAAGTTCAGATATTTCTCAATCTTCCCAAGTGAAAAGGTTTTCTAATAATGGAAATTTATATGCAGCTTAAAGGCTCCTGAACTATTTCTTTTCAGTGACATCTGCAGTTTGAATTTGAAATGATCTCTCACCTATTTTGCTCTGCAGGGAATAATGCCTTTAGCATGCTTATTACAATCCTTATTGTAGCACTAAAGAAGTTTCCAGCAAAGAGCAGAGAAACAAATTCTAACATTTAAATGTCTGCCTTGTTGCAATCTCACTGGAAATCGAAACACTTTGCTACCAACAGTGGCCCAGCCTGGCAGCCTGATGTAGTCAGTGGAGGGACCAGCACACTGAACATCTACAAAGCACTGACACTGCCTCAGTTACAGGCACTTCTTGAGAGAAAGGAACTTCCTTTTATTTACATCAATTCCCCAGTTTTTCTAGCACAATACAGGAAAAACAAGGCATTTTAACTGCCTAAGACCGAGTGTATCAGATGAACATTTAACTAAGTGCTACCCACGAAATGAGGATGAGTCTGAGGCAGCAGCAGCAGCAACTTGCTCAGCTGAGCTATAAAAGCCCTGAGCACACACTGACACTGGAAGCCTGGATTCAGCCTGTCCTCTCCAGACAAAGCACAGAATCACCCTGAGTGACCAAATCATGCAGCAACCCTGGCAAAGTGAAAGCACACTGGCACCACATGTGACAGAGAAGCAGCAACACATCAGCTGACTCTACCATTTAGATAAGAAACAAACAGTCAAAGGAAGCCTAACAATTCGATTTCATATTAAGTAGAAATACTTATCAATCAAAAAAGATTCTAAAAATCTTACCGAAACATTTTTTAGACATTCTTCACAGGACTTCTGGGAAAATGCTGGACATGCTACAAAACCAAAACACACAGAGATTATATATTTATTTTTATTCTACAAGGCCAAGCATTTCTCATAATATTTAACATTTCTTTTCCTAATCCTAGATACAAGCAATAATTTTGACTGAAGTAATGAAATATTAGTAATTCCATTCTAGGAGAACTGCAGCAAACAGAGACAAAAACATTTAACTTATGTCTAAGTTCAACCTTAGACACAGGGAAACAATTCAAGCTCACCTTTAACCTCAGTCTGCTTTCTCTAAGGACAACACAGAAGATGTAAGCCAAGAGCCTCCCTGCATCTCTGCTGAAGTTCTAGAACCTGTACACTTCAATTTAGGGAACATTCCAAATTTTGCAGCTTTGAAAGCTTTGCAAAAGCTGACCCTTGCTTAGGATTTATCCCCTTCCATATGTATTAACTTTTTTTTCTGGGAAAAGAGTTTTTAAAAGATAAAGCTGTCCAAATAATATGATTTTAAATAACAGTTAAAACCTCTTCCAAATATAGGACACAAATGTAATATGCAAGAGTTCAATAAGAACTTTAACAGAAGCTTGACAGGCCAAGAGATACAGAAGCACTTAATGCACATTTTCTTTGAATTAAAAAAAAAAAACATACTTAGTGGTGTTTATATTTACTTTTTTAAAGAAGTACTCCATGTTCATCATCTTAAGACCATCATCTTGTCTTATCCTTAACTCAGACATAATTTGTTGCCCACAGGACCACGTACATGCCATAGTCCAGACCTAGATAAACTACTTGAAAGATGAGAGGGCATCTCCTTTCATAGTCTGATTCTGGATTTTTCTTCCAGTAATTGTAGTTCCTACGATAATTTTTTATACCATTTGATGAAACAAGCTTGTTCTTATTTCAGTGTATCACAAATACAAGGGGAAAAGCTCTCCAAATGGAGCATTAGTCACAAGCAGTTGTTAATTTGACCTAGAGTTATTTCCTTGTGAGACAACTATGTACGTGAATATTTTCTTTGCATAATTCATTATCAAATATTTCTGGTACTAATTATTAACATTAAATGCATTTTATGTGCTTGTACATTATCTTTAATTGAAGAAGCTAATTTGCTTCAAGTTAGTTGTCTCAAAAAAGGCTGGAGACTCCCTTTTCAATTATAAACCCTTCCCTGAAGGAAATGAAACACCTCTAGCTGGGATCTAGACACACCTGTCAAGGTGCACTTGAGATACCCCAATTTGATACCAGCCAACCTGACGTGCACCTTTGTGGTCACATCTGCTGGTGGCAACTAAATCTGAGGCCGAGCTTCACCAGCTGCCTGCTAAAAGCAGCGAAGAGATAAATTATTCCAACAGAACAGGAAGGGCCGACCATCTCAGTCTGCTTCTACTGAGCCACATTCCTCACCATCACCCAGGGTAGAGCCAACCCTGGCACGGTGGACTCTCAAACAGCCCTGCTCGAGCAAGGGAAGTT
>VZRX01022840.1:118457-189004 GCA_013398075.1 Notiomystis cincta
GTGATGTACGCGGGGCCTTTCCCTCTGCTTTCTTCGTTTGACGTGAGCGCTCTTTTTCCTCCCTTTGCAGCGTGAACTTTCCGGGGCTCTGAGGGCAAGGAGGTGGCGAGGATCCCGTGCCCGCGCTCCTCCTTCCTGGTTCCGTCCCTTGGTGAGGATGCCCAGCAGGCTGCCAGAGCCACCGGAGACAACAAAGACGTCCCCAAGCCAGGGCTGGCCAGAGAAATTAATAAACAGATAGAGGCAAATTGAAAATTTGCCATGACCTTCTCATTTAAAAAGACTAACGAGTTGCTGGGTTTGCATGGTGACCCACCTCTCTGGCCTTTGGGAAGCATTTAGCGCTCTCTCATGTGCCCAGGGATATACAGAACACCCAGATCAGTCTGCAAGGTACAACACAGGAACAACAAAAGAAAGACCCCAAGCCCTCTGAGATAGCAGTGTAAGGACACAGAAGACTTTTGGGCACCTCAGTGGCCTTAGACAGCTGTGGTTGGGCAATGAACTCAGTCTTTAATGGCCAATTAAGTGACTCGCCATGCTGTGACAGCCGGCCTTGCTTTAGTTAAACAATCCTACTGCTGAACCTCATTAGCTGCTCTGTGACTCGTTCAGGAATGGGAAGTTTGATATTTGGCAATCAACAGCTGAAGTACTGGTGTAGGTTTGGTTAGTGCTCAAAGATTCTGCTTCAAGCAGGAAGCAAATGCTGCTTCCAGTATGGCATTGTTCAGCCAGTAGTGACTCCAGCTGCTCGTGGCCTCCCTTCTCAAACACTCCTCTTCTGTTTGGACCATTTTTATTACTCTCGTGTAATGATGCCATTGTTGCTGTTCAAAGTATTGCAATTGGTTTGTGGACACAGGGACAGCAGATCTGGGCTGTTTGACAGGCTTTTCTAAATACACTTGAGCCTTTACAAGAAATTAGAAGAATGTTTTTCATAGTGCTTGACCTTGCCATCCTATCTAGACACCTTTTTAGACACCTGATTCACCTTACCACAGAGATTAATCTCCTTAAAATCTCACACAGTAAGAGATGAGTAGCTCCAGGAAAAAGTTCAGAGGGAATCAGAATAACTTCTAGTAACTCTGGTGGCTTAGGCCAGTGCCTGAAATTGAAGAGATCAAACCCGAGTAATGTGCCCTTACCTTAAATTAAGTTTCAACCTGTGCATTAAGAAGTTACTTACATTTAATTTTATCTATGTCATCTTTGGATTTTTGCCAGCAGCACCAGAGTCCTGCTTCTTGGTCTTCAGAGGTATGAGAAAAATAAAGCCAGAGTGTGGGTATACAGGCCATATGGAGACAGAGATGTTTTTTCACCTGAGATTAAATGTAGGACAATATTATCTCATGACTTCAGTGTCCTTCAGCTGGCAGAATCCTTACATGGGTTGGGTTGGAAGGGACCTTTAAAGGTCATCCAGTTCCACTCCTCTGCAACGAGCAGGGACATCTGAAGATCAGGTTTTTCCATGTGTTCAAGTCTATAAATCTTTATGCTCTGAAAACTTCTTTTTTTCTTGTTTCTTGAAGTCACTTGGAATGGGCTCTTGGGATAGCAGAGAGACACAGGTGACAGACAAAACTGCCAAAGTAATAATTCAATAGACTCTAGCTAGGGAGGCATATGGCAGAGATGCATAAAGTCATGAAAGACACAGGAAAAATGAACACAGAATGACTTTTTTCTAATGGAAGACTTGGAGGGCATTGAACACAATTATCATGTAGAAGACTGGGGGAAAAAAAAGTACTTAGAAGAAAATGAAGTGCCTTCAGTTGCTAAACTCTGGATATTAAGGACATTAAAAGTTTAGATTAGGCCAACAGTTTGTTTTCCATAAATATGTCTGTTAACAATTATTAAATACCAAGATATTACCTCTGGTTCAGAAAGTCCCTGAACCACACTGCTTGAAGCTGTGTGCAATCGCTGAGGAAGATGCATTGTATGATTGCTTTATTCTGACATTCTTCCTTAGGCATCTCTTGCTGACTGCCATTTCAGGTGAGATACTGAGTTAAAAGTGCCCTTGAAATGACTTTGTAGAGCTGTTCTTATTAATTTTCTTTTTCTTCAAAGCTTATATTATATTCCACCTGATTTTACAGAATTATGTTTGAGGCAAAGGGGAAATTCTTCAGCTAATTTTTTGTTTTAATCTTAGTTTTGGATGGTTTTTATGTATTCAGTGCAGAATGACTTGTTTCCAGAGTTTGTCATTTTTCCTTGAATTGCTTCTAACATGGTTATGTTAGAGAAAGTATTTAGCTGGAGCCAAGTGGGAGAGTAGGGGAAAATAGAATTTGCTGAGAGCTCTTCAGAAGTATGGATACATCCATCTTCTCAGATTTTGTTTTGTTATTCCTTTGGGGGAAAAAACCCATTAATATAATTTATGAACAGCTGTGGTAATTCTCTCACAATAACTATTCCTACAGTAATGAAACATGGTTTTCTTAGGTAGCCACTCCCTCAGCAGACATAAATTCCCAAGAAATGGAGTGTAAATGACAAGAAAAAGTGATCTACCAAGAAACTGACTTTGGAACAAGTCATATATATTAAGATTGGAAACAAAAATAAAATCTCAGAACTTAAAACAGATTTTGATTGTTTTGTAATTCCATACATATTTCAAATGATAAGGATTTTTTGGTCAGCTCTGTAGATTTTGCCTAGGGTTTTGAACAATGTTGCTACTCATGCATTTCCAGCATCACCTCTGGCCCCTTTTCCTCATCTCTGCCCCAGCTCCACCGTTGTGATAGAACAGCTGAACGAGCCATTTGCTGGGTATGTGAAGGAAGAACAGATTGGGCTGGCAGAATCTTGTCTTCTATTTTTAGCTTGTTTACTTTTCGTTATCACCAGTGCTAACAGTCTCAAAGGTGGTGTCTGGGTTAGGAAGCCTGTGTGTGCTCACTTGGTTCCCTCAATGGCAGTGTTACTTCACCACTGTGACCGAGTTTACCCAGCTGCCTGATTGCAGTGTGTGGAATAATTCAGCTGATGAGTCAGGAAAGTGATTAGAATGTCACCTTTTTTTATTTTCCTGTGCTGGGCTTATCAACATAGGCCCTGGTAAAAGACATTTTACTGCATCAATACATTGTTTAAAAAGCTTTTTTTGGTTTGTGACTGGCTGGAGCGTGAATGTATCTTCAGGTTGCAATTTGGTGTATAATTAGATCGGTGTTCCCACAAAAAGCCGTCTCTACTTCTCTCTCCCTGAATTCTTGTTCTTGCAGCTGAAAAGCACATGTGGTACATGAAACAAAAACATATCTGTAGTCCTATGGAGAACTGGTGCAACTGGAAGTTAGTTTTTAGTAAGATCAGTTATACTCTATGGGGTTCACTGAGCAGGAGACCAAAATCTTGTGCTGGCACAGCAGAGGAGGATTTGTACCTCAGGGACTTTTGTTTGTTTGTTTTCTCAGCTGCAGGACCAGCTTAAATGTATGTTGGCTTCATATAAAGGCTTCATGGCATTGCTGAAGTCATGTGAGAGGGTACATGTGAAATCTAGCACTTGATTAAAGGACAAAGTGATTAAATACCTTCAGGGAACAGATTTGCTGAATAAGGACATGCACCTTCATATAGTCTCCCTTTAGAGTGTTTTGAGATTTAAATGGTTTCTGCAGCTATCTTCTTAAAAATATTAATAATACTATTTTACACAGCAAAATATGTTCAGCAACCATGAGTTCAGACTATTTCTCAAGGTCAGATACAGAAAATTAGATCTTCCAGGTCAATGTTCACCTTCTCTGTTATAATAACCAATCTTCCATATTTGGTGAAACAACTCTTAGAGATCCTAATAATTAGAAGTGGGAAGTATCATAGCCTAGCTTCAGTCCTGCAAATACACAGCAGATACTGCAGAGATGGGAGCAATGTAGTTTATTCAAGGTTTTTGTGGGTTTGCTATAATTGCAACAGCCCAATTTCATCTTTCAGGGCAAACCCTGAGATTAAACCAGAGATTGGCTGTTAAATAGTAATAATAAATTTGGACATGATCAGCTGAATACTGCTGGGACAGCTAAAGAAAGTCAATCTTCTCAGCTGATGTGGGCCTTTGCTGTCATGGAAGTAAGATTTGCACCCACAGTGAGTTTTTGCTTGCAGAGAGGTAGCCTAGAGGAATACACAGGAGCAGATCAGTGTCTCTGCTAAGGGTGGTGGTAGCAGCTGATTTTCCTTGGTTTTCACTGCACAGTACTCAGGTGACCACACACTATGTTTAGGGAATAAACATACTTTTCAGAATAGTATCTGCATAATTACTCAATTATCTTGTGGTTATACTGAGAGATAAAAATACTAGTCACATCAGAAAAGGCATACAGTGAAAATTTTTGCTTTCTGACCTACATGTAACAGCTCCTGTTACATGTAAAGTCTTTTTTTTTTTTTGAAAAGGAATAGAGAATAGCTTTATGTGCACTGTTCTGCAGAATAGTTAATAGTAATGAATTTCAGTCAAATTGAATTATAGTCTATTGTTAGATGTATTGTAATGCTACTATGACCAAAATGACAAGCCAAGTGCTTCAAAACTTTTATTTCAAATCAAAATGCACTTCCAGTCAAATCTAGCAGTGCATAAACAGCTGTTAACATCTAGTTCCCTCTAATATTTCAAAAAAGAGAGAGTAATGAATTTTCTAATATATCATGTACCAAACTGATCACTCCTAGCAGGGCTGATTAATTTATTTTGAAAAGCATTGGACGTATTTAGACAAAGACTGATTGTTAAAAGCAGCATTTCTTCAATGGCAGGGCTGATTTGGTTTCTGGCTGAGCAGTGTTGCATAAAAAATGGACTGAGTGTTCAAGAAAAATAGTGTCTGGGGCCTTGGCATAGGGTATTGCTCAGATCCCCCAAACAGGATGGCTGGTTGCAGAGTGGGTAGTGACAGGAGTCTCTGGATCATGGGAGACTCCCTTAACTGCTTCTCTGCTCAATTCTCACATGCCAGCTGGCTCCTGATCCTGTGTGACTACTTCAGCATGTGAATTATCCATTGTTGTAGAGTATTTTAAACTAAAACATCTTGCTGTATTGCTGTGTGCAAAAAGACTGCCCTGTGTGACCATGTGTGCATTTACAGGAACAGTTTCTACAATTTACATGCATCCTACCTGCATGCAATCCCATCAGTTCTGCAGCAGGAACCACCAGGACACTCTGAAAGGGCCAGATTGTTCACCCAGGAGGTTATGGGACAAATGTAGGTATAGAAATTTGTCTTGGAACCAGCAGGAGCTGCTTGGGAGGAACCCTCAGGACTGTCTGAATTCCTCACCTGCAGATCTCTTGCAATAGTTAGATCCTTTTTTTGTGGAGGTGGGGAAGAGCAAAGTCTGCCACCTTGCCTTTGCTCAGCTGAGTGTCTCCTCTGTGCAGGGACTAGCTGGGGAGTTCCTGGAGCAGCCAGGGAGGTAGAGCTGGGGGCACTGAGTGTGTACAGGGACACCCCTAAGACCCAGCTACACCACAATTACAACCAAAGGACAGCTTGACTTTCATCCATGTGTCTCACGCTAAACTTAGATCCCACAGCTCTTGCCACAGCACCTCTGTAATTGAAAACCTTGCAGAACAGCATCCATCCAGCTGTGAAATAAGATAGGCAGCTCATGATTTCCTGTGGGTCTGTCTTGAGGTTTAACTGGGCACAGGCTTTCCTGGGAACATGGATATAATGCCATGCAGATCATGCTGGTTTAAATTGCTGATGCTCTCTAGAGAAATCTGTTTCCAAGAGTCTGCTCTTTTTCCCAGAATGAATTAATGTAATGATACTTAATTGCATGTTTTGTATTTACCATTGTCTTTGCTGTATTAAATCTTGCCTCAGTCATAGCTGGGCAAGAGAGACATTGTAGTGCTACAGTCGCTTGGGATAAGGTAAATGGGAGAGTCACAAAACAATACAGCCCAACAAAAGAGGGGTTCTGTTGCATTCCAGAAGTTACTAACTCCACTTGATTTAAGCTATTGGTTTAACAAACTGACAGATAATATCCCTTGGCTGTTATTTCCCAGGACTTATCTAACCTCTGAAAGACTTCTGTTGTCAAAAACTGGTAAAAATCAGCTAACATTTTAATGCCAAAGTATGGGATAATTATTTACCCACACAGCTGCTCTTATTTAGTCCATTTTCTAAACTGTGAGGGGACCAGATTTTCTCTTGGCATTTCACAATCTATATCGTATGAGTTAACAGACTGTTTCAGTTGGACATCAGATATTTTCCCTAATACTGTGTATTTCCTGGCTTGTCAGCACTTCAACTTTCCTTTCCCCTGCTGCAGACTTGGATTTGGTTCAGAATGCCATATAGCTATGCAAAAATGAGTACAGAGATCTCATATATCCTTGTTCTGATTATTTTCAATACAAATTGCTAATATAATTTGCTTCTTGGATCAGCTTATGTAATTCAAGAACCCTAATACCAAAACATCCTGCTGTGGCTTTGGTCTGTCTTCCTCCCTCCATCACTTTAATTCAGACCAATTAAGAAATAGTATCTGTATCTAATTATTGTCTAGGAATTTTGTGCAATACCAGTTCTACACCATCACAGAAAAGGAATGCCTTCTTCTGTCACATGCAGTATAAAATTCCTGGCCTTATTTAAAAATGGAAAGGTATCATTCCAGCACACATCCCTGAATTACCTCACCTGGAATTTTGACTGTAGCAAGTACTTATATCTCGCTCCTTTGAAGAAATTAACATACAGAAAGATACTGTTGATTACCCTGCTTAGTTTCACAATATACACTCACCTGTATTAACCAAAGCAGGTAACTCCTGTTTTAGAAAGTAGTAGCTTTATAAATATTCCCATGAACACAGCATCCTGTCCAAATCTCCTTGCTTGTGCTACTGAACTGTGATGCTGGGAATCTGGGAGTTCACAAATGTCTGCCTTTACATCTCAGACATTTTCAACACAACTGTGATCAAATCCTTATTCTGATTTACAGATAATTTCTTTCTAGACAACAGGTGACAGACTTGTTTACAGATGGATCATATACTGAGTGGGGATTTTCAATTTAAATCCAATGTCCAAATTTCTGATATTTTCCTCCATGCCTGTGCCAATAGAAAAAGAAATCCTGCCTTCTCCTACATTCTCCCTTCTTATGTCCAGCCAAAGTTGTGCACTTTGGACAAGTGATAAGAGACACAACAGACAGAGTGGTTGGACACAATATTTTCAGCCGTAGAGGAAATTTTAAGAGCTCACAAAACCAGAATGATAGGTCTCTCCCATTAGGAACTTGTGTTTATTCCTTTTAGGAGAAGGATGTGACACCAGGGCCAGAAATAAGCCCAAGAAAATGTGTTGAAGTATTACAGTAGAGGCTAATATCAAAATGAAATGCAAAACATTATAAAAATAGCTGTAAGAAAAATATTTTCCAGAACCAGCCCAGGAAGCATGACTAATTTTAGTCTGCTAGTTTACAATAATATTCAAGCAAATCTAGGCTTGTGTTATCTATGACAGACAATACAGGAACTTCTACAGCCCCTTTTGCTATCTCTGGTGCCCTACAGAGATAATGTCTTGTAAAAAATGGTTCCTGGAGGGCTGCTGTGGATTTCTGGACCCAGAGAACTGACTTGCCCATGCTCAGAAAGCAGGAGAAGGACCCTGGAATTCTTTAGGGGATGAAGCTGTCCATGAAACAAAGACATTTATGACATAGAGAAAGACAGAAGAAAAGGACAATTTTCTAGGGACAGAAACTGTTAAAGGCAACCCTTCTTCTCTAGAAATCATAATTTACTTGGCTGACAGGAGGGTCAAAAGCTGCAGGGTTTTAATAGTTTTTTATGCACACACAAGAAGCTCAGAGGCATAATTCATCAAATCATGTTGTTTTCATGTTATCTAGTAGGACCTTTTTGAGTTCTTTTAGTGTGTTTCAAACCAAAAAGTACTTATGATGTGTTTCAATTTTACTGTGACTAGTGAAATTCACTCTGAGCAAATTCTGTTCTGCCAAGTGTTCAAGATCTTCTCTAGCAGCTCTAAGTGGATTAGTGCTGAGAGCCTGAGAGAATTTCAGCTCCCAGAGGACTTCTCCAGTGAGGCATGCAGGTATCAGCCGCCGAGATTAGCGGTTCTCAGGGTTCTCATAACTCCTTGGCTAATTAAGGTGCAGCCACAGAGTGTTTGAAAGTGTACATGCAAACTAACTGGGACTGCTGTAGCTGAGTGAACAATGAACTCTGTAACAGCTGACACGAGAACTGCTGAAAGCCCCACCAGCATCTCAGCTGAGCCACAGGACCAGAGACCTCGTGTCCTGGCTGCCAGTGTCCCCGTGTGCCACCAAGCTTGCAGAGCCAGCTCTTTCCCAGTTCTTCAGCTGACTCTCCCCAGTATTTGCAAGGAAAATGTCCTCACCCCTGCAGCTGTGGAGATCAACAGCATTTGGTCAGAGCTGCAGGTAACAAGGTAGATCTGAAGGTGCCCCCACCACAAGCCTAACAAAGAGCAGAAAGGTGAATATGTTTCTTTGATGACTGGGCTTGTATTCTCAAGGCCTTCCCTGGGAGAGGTGTAATTGAATCGAGCAGAACAGGCAGCAACAGAAGGCAGCTCAGTTTGTGCAATCTCACTTACCTGAAGCTGTACTGTAGAAAACATGCCCTCCACTAAGCCCATTTTGTGAGAGTGCAATTCCATGTCAGCTGCTTCCTGACATGACAGTTTTGCCAGGAAATTCAACCTGTCTACAGAACAGCACAAAACAGTAGAAAAAACAGTAATCCATGGTGCTGAGTCTCTAGAGAGAACACTAAACCATTCCCATCTAACCTATAAACTAATCTTACTATCTGGCATTATTAATCTACTAAAAATTAGCCCTTTTCCTTACTAATATCATTATCAGTTCCTGCATACATACATAGTCTAAAGCAGCGTGAACTTCAAATTCAATAGAAGTGAATTCCTTTTTGTGCTTCATTACCTGTTTTTCTTGCCATGCTGTCTTTCAGAGTGAATTAGGATGAAATTAAAGGAACAAAGGAACAAACTTTGAAATGTTTTGAAACATACTTTTTTTGCCTTGCTAATAAATGTTCAATGTTTTTTCTCCAAATGCAGCATTTTTTAACAACTTCTACAATTAAAAAACACAAAGCATCTTAAAATTTTTTCAAATTAACAGAATCTTTCTTATGTAAATTGCAGACTAAGTGAGAAAACAAAGGTATTAAAATAAAGCTTCATGAAGAATCAATCCAAGATTGCTATCTTGCCCTTCTTCCACTCACATACTCCCACTGCCTCCTTTGTGTTGGCAGCAGAGCTTGTGACCAGGAGGCAGACCAGATTAGCCACCAGAGGGGCTGAAAATGGAATAAGCAGAGAAGATAAATAGCAAAAGGAGCAATAAGACATGATTTCATCTTCTGGTAGCAGACTATATTTACATCTGCTTAAACCTATCAAAAAAATCACATGCTGAAGCCTCTTGGAGAGTAAGTCACGAAGTATCTGCAGTAACTTCAGATACATCCAGGACCTGTTTTAAGAAACAACTTATTTTTGATATAACCGCTGGTATTTATTTAAACTCAACGTGAATTTGTAAATGATCCTACACATTTGCTTATAAATACATTGTGGCTTTGGCAAGAAAACTAACATATTAGTAGTATTAATGGCTACAGATGCTCTGACTGGTGGAAGGGCTGTAATAGGGGCTGGTAAGACCTCAGAGAGGCTGGAGAGCACCAAGCTTTGGTGCTGAAATGTCAGCCTTGGCAGTGATGGCTACACAGAAGCATGGCAGATAGCTAGGAAATGGTACTGAGCACTTGGGTCACCATCTGTGGTCCCCAGGGACAGGCAGCACTTGAGCCCTGTGTTTTCCAAGTCTGCTATTCTTCTGGGAGTCTTGCATGTCAAGTAAAGCTTATTCAAATACTTAGAGCTTTAATTACAGATTTTTCTCTTTGTTAGAACAGAAACTAGGACAACAGCCCTGCTCTTGGAAGTCCAGCTGTCTGGTCTCTCTCCTCCAAACAGTCAATCACTCATAACCTACAGCTCACAATTTCTACTGCCCTGTTCTCAGCCTTTTCATCTCCTTGCAGCTGCCACACCCAGAAGACAAGGCCCCCATACAGTGCAGCCTAATACCTGAGTAACCAAACTGACTCTTTGGAATACAGACAAAAAGCATTTTGAAAGCAGTAAAAACCTCTTATCCTCCAATGAGGCCTCTGTATGTCCCTCTTCATGAACACTGATGCAGCCATGGAACAAAAATCTTCCAGGAGAGTTTATGCTGCTTCTGAGGTGCACTACTGTTCAGTAGTACCAGAAGGGCTAAGTAACACTACACACCTGATGAACCACACATGAAATCAAGTCCTGGGTGATAAAACAAGGGGAAAAACTGCCATGATTTGTTTCCAATGAGCAAAAATAGGTGGGGTAGTGTTTTAGGAATTTTAATGTGAAAAAAATGAGTCACTGCCACATGAGAGTGGGAACAGAGTTCTCTGCATGCCAGTATTTATGTCAACATCCAACCAGCCCCTAGGTTTATACTGGCTCATAGAGAGAGAGGCCTATCTGAGAGTGACAGCAAAGGAAGAAATGAACCCACTGAAGCAGAGATTATAAAATCATTTTTCCACCCCCTCAAATGAGTTGTGGTACTGACAACTGCTTTTTACTGTGCCTACTCCACAAGAACAGTTCTCATACAAACTCTTTCCCAAAATGGATAAAACCCCCATCTCCTAGAATGCCAGTTGAGAAGACTGGAAATCCTGAGGAATTACTAGCAAGTCTCACTCTATTCTGCAAAACAATTCAGGTTTTGTGAACTTGAACAGCATTTTTAACACTCGAAGGGTTTCTGTATTTTGCCCCCTAACAGGGAAAGGCTCAGTACTGAGTCACCATAGCTCTGCTGAGCTGTCGTAGCCAGGAGCAGCACACAACAGAAGTGAAGCATCACGAACCATTACCATCCTTCCAGACTGCCACAAGGCCCTGGGGTACCCAAATGACTTTCACAGGTGAGGAGGCAGCATATTGTCCAGCTGACAGCACATCCTGCATAGCAGAGGGGAGGGCAGGAATGCTTATTCCCCCTTTCAGAAGGGTTCATCTGGGGTTTTGTGATGCTTTTAAAAATTATTTTGTTTCACTCCAAGCAGGAGTCCTATAAAATTAGGACTATAAAACGCAGGATAAACATTTTAAACCTGTTCAGGCATCTGAAATGGTCTGGTGATCAATATCGAAAGGTAAAGTCTTTCATATTCCAGTAGCTACTGTTTTCCACAAAATAATCAAAATAAACTGCATCTGTATGAGATTCTTTTATTAAAAATACATATCTTCTGTTTCACATAAAAAGAACCAACACTTAACTAAACACAATTTAAAGAAGTTGGACAGGAACTACTTGAAAAAATACAGGTTCCTGTAATCCCAAAGCACCCAACCTTTACTGCACAAGCTACAAATTAAAAACTTTCTGTTCAAGACCCAAAGTGCTTGTCCTGCACACAGCAGAGCCAGGGAAGTGCAGCTGGTCAGAGGCAGGAGTGTTAGCTGCTCACCAGAGGTTGTTCCCTGGCAGATATACCTGCAGAATACACGTGTTCTCTCCAAATCCAGGGAAGCCTGTCCGTCCCCAGCCCTGGTGCTGGGCACATTGGCAACCTTAGCAAATAAAAATGTTGGCTCAAGTGCCACAGGTTGGCCATCTCTTTCTGTAACAAAGGAAATACAGCACAGCACTTCAGGTAATTTCACTTAGGATCCAGTAGAAACACATTAAGAGCATTGAGGAAAGCAAACCAGCCGTGCTTCGGTGATAGAACATGAGTCAACAGTCGCTTTGCTAACTGAAACCTGCACTGGAATCCATTATCTTCTGGAGCCCCAGTTTTCGTAACTCATTCATCTCCAACTTTTGGAAAGACACAATTTTCAAAGCAACGAGTTATCAGCTTGGGCAGCAGCAAATACTAATGAAAGTTCTGTGCATAAAAATCAAAGTCAGAATACAAAAGAGCTGTCAGAGGCATCTGCTATTAAAGTGCACAGAAAACAACACTGGCTAAACTTATATTCCTGTAGAAAGCAACAGTTTGCCAGGCTGTCATTCTTGTTCTGGAGATGCTGAAAATTCAGCTCCTTTTTAAGTCACCAAGAGACACATTCATCATCTCTCAGAAGTGATCCAAACGCTTTGCAAATTCAGGCTCAAAGAGTGTGTCAGACACTGACTGTAATGGTTACTGACCAACGCGTAACTGAAGCAAGGCACAAGGAAGAAAAGACACTGAAGGGATGCAGAAGCAAAATGACGTTAAACCACAAACCAGTGGCCCCTTTGCTTTGACCTTACAAGGCATTTAAGGATATGGGCAGCTAAACCAGCAACAGTGTTGGACAACCAGAGTAACAGGAAAGCAAAGTTCAGTTTTGAAGACAAAAACCCTGGCTTGCATGTCATTACACATGTTCTAATCCCATGCAAGTCATGATCTGATTAAAAAAGATACTTTACACTCTCATACCTTGTAAACCTAAAAGATTATTAAACTCACATTTAGGCCTTTAGAGGTGTTCTCCTTATGTATTCCTCATTGTCTGAAGTGTCAATTCCTTAAGACTGCTGCTTAATCAAGCATTGTCTTTAAGGCCGGTCACTTTACTGACTATGCTGGGAATTATGATGGAAATCAGTTTCCACCATCAGTCCACTCAAGTCTGAGATCTACCAGCTAAAACATAATCCTTCTTTACATGCTGTCATTTCACAGATTTTAACAGAACAAGATTTGCCCAGCACAGTACTTGTTTCTATTTCTAACACCTAGAGGAGGAAACTAAATGATTTTCAGGACCTTGGATGAATTTTCCGAACTGGAATTAAAGAACTTGATTTGAATTTTTTTAGAAAAGCAAATTTATTCTGGGATTAATGAAATGCAAATATCCACTATGCTCTAGAATGCCACCAGTCAAAACAACTTTCCTTACTGGGATGACATCTTAAGCATCTCAATTTACCAAAGCCTGAGAGAATCAAATGCTTGCCTTAATTATAGCACACTTCGACTCACTGTCATCAAATTTTCAAGTAATGTCAAAGCCCATATTGAAGAGCTTTGGTCCTCAGGGCTCACCGGCTGCTCCATGTTTTGGAAGGAAAGAAGTGATTTAGACATCCCAGGTAGGGAATTTACAATCCCTCCTCATCTTTGTAGAACTACAAGGTGAAGCTCACAACTTACTCAAAATCTCATCTTACAGAAAATAGGAATAGGAAACTTTCTGCATTTGTGAGGTGGCAGCAGGGGAAATAACTGGATTTCAAAATAGCAGGATTTGAAAGGTGCTAAAGAACAAGGCTGAAAAGGTTAAATCTTCATCAGTAATGAAATAAGTTACAGCATGAAAAGTCCATCAGCCATACAGATCAACTCTGAAAAACACACAAGCTCATTGTTTCTTGTATATACACTTTTAAAAAAAACCTCTAGATTAAAAAAGTCTCTCCTCAGGGTTATAATTCCCTTTTCAGAGAGATGTAGTTATAGCTTGTATACAGTGTTTCAAAAGAATCTTTCATGGTCTTCAGAATTCTTTATGATTTTTGTAATCCTTTTTGCAGTGAGTGACATTTCTCTCCAGAACTGAACACTTTATATCCTACTTGAAAATCCACTTTTAAGAAGGCCTTCAAACAAAACATTCAAGGTTCTAACCACAATTTTAAAATACTAGTGTTTTTTGTTTTAATCACAAAATAGATCTAGTGAATTTGCTAACTTAGTAAAAAAAAGACTAGAAATAAAATTCACAAAAGATTTCTAGCCTCCAGTAATTCACAAAATGCCATTACAGCACAGAACAACATTCTTAGTTAAATCAGATTTATTCCTTCAGATAGCTACTTCAAAAATAAAGGGTAATTTGGCACTAATTCTGTTAAAGAAGTTCCTAAGCAGGTATCTGTTTGTGTGTACAGTAAAAAACAAAGAACAGTGCAGAGAACTGAATTAGTCTGCCAAACACCCTTTTCAGACATCACATATTATAATATGTGCATCTGGATGAACAAAGAACTCAGTGAGTCCCCTACACCCAGTTCCACCCTGCATCTGGACAATACATGGGTGCAAGGGTCTTAAAATGGGATCAGAATCTAGGAATAGTTTATCAAATTTCAAAGAGGTTCAAACCTGCTTTGACATCAGTAAGAAAAGGATGGATGCATATTATTGTTAGTGTACTATTCCAGCATTAGCAGCAACTTTGACTGTAGTGAGCTCAGAGTCAAAAAAAAAGGAAAAAAAAGAAGGAAAATAAAGAAAAAAAAAAAAGGAAACATGGTCAGGAAGTAACAAACAGACCAGAACAGCAACAAACTTGCTGAACTCGGGCCTCCATGGCTTTATGCCTTGGGAAACTTGACCTTACAAAGGATTATGCTCAGTGCAGGGCAGCACAGAGAATCAAGCCTGCAATTTTCATGGCTTGAAGGAGCACAAGAACTTGGCTTCCAAGGCTTTGTCTCCTTAAGAGGAATGTGTCACAACAGGAATGTCAATTTCCACGGCAGAGAGGCGAGAACGTGCGGAGTAGGGCTGAGAGGCATAGCTGTGCATGCTGGGGGCGTGGGAATACAGGGGCTGCCAGAAAGGAGAAGGGAGGCTTTTGCATGCACAGTACCACAGGAACAGCAGGATGGAGGTGAAAAACAGACCGCCAGCACTGGCAATGGCAATAAATACCGAGATGTCAAAGCTGAAGATGGGCTCGTATTTTCTGTTCAGGTAATTGTTATAAAAAATGACCCAGATGGATGGAGTGAGACAAATGGCACAGGCAAGCAGGAACAAGAGGCCGGCCACGAGGTGGCAGCCCGCACTGTTTACCAGGCACTTGGCCAGTTTGACGTTCGGCACGCTGGATACGAAGGCTGTGTTACACATGCCGATCATGCAGAGGAACAGAGCTGAGACAGCAGTGAACATGCTCAGAGGAAGCGCAAACTGGAGAACGCGCAAATCCAGCTGATCGACAGCCGTGTACCACTGCGGGTCGTAGATCACACAGTCTCTGCTCCCGTCGAAGCGCGCGCACTTGATCCAGAGTCCGGTGTAAACGGTCACGTTCCGCTCGTTCCTGTTGTACGTGTACAGCCTCATCTGCCGCCAGTTCGGCAGCAGAACTGCTGCAAGCAGCCCAGCCACCGAGGCTGTTCCGCTCAGGAAGGCCAGCACGGTCGCTGCATGAACGTCCCGGCAGCCCATGTTTGCCCACCGAAGTTGTTTCCTGCAATTAAACAGGAAAATATAAACGACAGTCACGGACACAGGACTAACTACAGCTGATCTGTGCCAGGTCAATAAGCGCACATGACAGCTGGGAGGCACTAACTCTGTGGCACCTTCTTTGTCTGCCACACTCACGACAGGGTAACACCACCACATTCACGCTTTAATGAAACGTCAGATTATTTCACAGCCTGTTATGACTTCTCAGCTGACAGACTGCTAAAGTCTCTGTGCTCAAGATGAAAAAGAAGCACATTCGAAAGTGTGAGTCAACACAGCCTTTCTCCCTGTGTCACTGCATGGACTTTGTTACAGAGTCCAGGTGAAGAAGGTGAATCACTGAGTGAGCTCGCTTTAAGTTCACCTGTCCTCACCTGGCAGCTCCCTGTCTTCAGCCCAGACACAATATCAGAGTGCATGCTCAGTCCTACCATGCTGCTGCATGAGTAGAAGGGAGCTGTTCAAAATCTACATCATCAGACTGGCAAGGAATGCCTATGTAGGCAGTTATACACATTTTATATAGGCCAAACTGTCGACGAGAGCTGCGAGATAGTGGCGGAGGCTCTGCTGAGTAATTTACTATGAATTTTTCAACAGCAACTAGCAGTTCTTCCACACTACTCCTGCCTTTCAGAATCAACTGTCCAAGCAGACAAACAATTACAGAAAGCAGATGGCTTTTCAGCTTTCACATTTTCCACCTTGGAGCAAGTGTTAGAGTACTGCTTCATCTGCAATACAACCACTGTCTGCATACCTACTACAGCCTCTTGCCTGCAGAGATGCTGAGAAACAGTCTCAATGACAGGTCTTTAAAAAACAAAAATCTAAAAAAAGAGACTCAATTCAAGTTATCTCTTCTTTGCATTCTCAAGATATTTTAAAGAAGCCTAATACCTAACAGGCACTGAGCATTCACCCCAGAGTGTACTTGCAGCTGAAGACTAAGAATTATAGTACCTATAAATGAACAGATACTTTGTAGATTCTCACTGACCGACATTCAGTTACAAACTCCTCCGGAAATGTCTTCCAAATTATTACACTGCAATGTGCATATCTGTCTAAAGTCATAAACCAATTCCTTAAGTACCAGAAGTTCTACTTAATGCATATACGAGTAAGTGAGTATCTGTATCACAGAAAGGTGACAGACATGGTTGGAAACAAAAGGGCAGCTGGATCCGATCCCTGACTCTCTTTTTATACCTGCAAACATCCAACGACCAGGGAGGTCCAGTTTTCAGATAAGGAATTCCCATGTATACTGGAAACACACTAAAAGCATTATCAAGCTATACAGTTAGCCAGCATTCTATTGATTTATGGACAAATAAATGAAGTCCAGTTTGTTTCCTAAGAAGCCATTAGACAATTATTTTATGCCATCTAACCCTGAAGAATTGCACTGGAATGTGGGCACTATTTAAGCACTTCTCACAGTCTTCTAAAGAAGCACCCTGGAAAGAAATAATGACAACCACATTTATGCTAAGAACTACCTTATTTGTTAAAAAGATGGCATTACATTGTTGCTAAGGATAACTGAGCGTGGGCAAGCTACTCTTCTCATGGCAGTAAACTTTTCAGAAGGCAGGTCATTAACAGGATACCCCCGGGTAGGGGGACCAGGGAAGTATTTCCATCATGATGATTTTAGTTTGATGCTTAATCCTGGCTTTGATAAGGTCAACACACTCAACCTGCAAGAAAATGGAACTATAATAAATGAACTTGAGGGGTAAATCTAATGTAGCATCAAATTTTGTTCTCAAGCTCAATGCTTTTGCTTTTCCATAAAGAGCTTGCCTTTACCTGGATAAAACTTCCATGCAGACAGAGCATATTCCAAGACAGAGCTCTATGAGAACCAGCTGGAATAAACACATGAATATACACAGGAATAAATGAACACAGGAATAAACCTGCAGTTTTTGAAAATTCATTTGCAGTAGTAGATTACTGCAAACAGGCAAGTTATCTACCATCCCTTCCATCAGGGAAGCCCTATCCCTCTCTTGCAAATATTGCTGGCTTTCTGACTGTAATTATAGCTTCAGATCCCTGATGAAACAGTAACAAAACAGGTGTTGTCTTAATTACGATGGCTCCAGTGTACTTACCAGCAGTGTCCTCAAATCAAGAGAAACCTTAGCAACTTCTATAAGCAGGAAAAAAGGTGTTACTAGATCTAAGAAACAGAACAAAGAAAAGAGTCAACACCACATTTGTTTCATGCAATTTCAGCATTTACACTGCAATTCAGGAATTAGGAGTATCAGCTATGTTTGCATTAGGCCAACTCCATCACCTTCTACAATTTCATTATTTAAAAAACAAAGCTCAAACTACTCTTATTTTTTTTTCCTTCCATTTTTTTCTCCAGAGCTTATTCTCTATCTATTCATTTAAAAAGATAAGAAGGGTGCAAAAACCTGCGTTTTTTATGGGTGTTCCAGGACACAGTTTGCATCCTGAATTTTATATTCTCAGCAAAAAATCCACAGTAAGTCATACAGAATGATTACTGCTGTTAAGTTCAAGGCTGCACTTAAACAGCAGTGAGGAAAGGGTGCAGTGATTATTTAATGTCAGACAGCAAAGCACAGGCTCTAAATCATTTACATACTTGTGGTCTCTTTTCCTTCCTGCCTTCTCTACACAACGTTTCAAGGAAATTGGAAAAAAACAAAAAACACTGGTAATGCCTTTTCAACAGTTGTCCAGCTTTTCCAGAGGAAGAGAAAAAAAATCCTCTTGTGGATTTTCTATACCTACATCTAAGTCCCAAAACAACTCTGCAGGTCATAATAGGTAAATCACTTTCCTACTGGACAGCATCACACCTCCAGGTATGTCAGTATGGAGCTGCTAAAAGTTACAACCTAAAGGTGGGTTTGTTAGGCTAACATGTACAAAGACTTTATTCTAAGCTACCCATATCAAACCCTGAAATATTATAAAATTCATATATGAATAGGCTCCATCACCTACAATAACATCAAAGAAATTCTTCTATCAAACTATCTAGGCAAGAAAGAGACTTTACAACACAGTCATGAACACTGTTTTTTTCACTAAATGAGAAAGAGGGCTTCAGATTTGGAAACTCATTAACGTGAATGTTATTGTATATAAGACACAGAAATGCAGACACACAGCTTGGAGCAGCAGCTTCTGTTCACTAACACTATTGACTGATTTTCAAGCTTTCTGTGTGCTTTGCAGCTGAAGCTGAGATAAACACACAGACCTCCTTCTGCAGGTTCACACCCATTAACAACCACAACAACATAATTAAGTAGAAAATTAGTACAGGCAAACAAAGCTGCCAAAGGGAGCTGTGCCCAGCCCAGGAGACCCTCCCAGTAAATGATGCAACCTGTGTTGTAATAAACAGATACAGAGCAGCTATGGAATATTCTGCAATATCCAACTCATTTCTAAAGACATGGAGTTTCTTCTGGTTTTCTCTTCCTCTCTTCAGTCCATCTGATTTTACTGTCTACCCCTGCTGGTGCTGAACAACTGGGGACCTCAGCCACTTCTGAACTAGTTGTCCAGGGGAAAACCCACACTTTGCTGGATAAAACTCTGTCTTGCCTTAGATTCTCAGCTTCAGCTTCTTCCATCCCAAGGATTTTACAGCTGTCCTGGGCAAGGCTTTTACATCTGATCCACAGAAGTTACCAGTCCTAATAGCATCCCATAATAGGGACAGATTTCACTCCCTATTCTAAAGATCCATGTTGCTGTAACAAGAGACATTGGCTGAAGCTGGTTAAAAACTGGTAAATCATTAAAGGCCCATAAGATAAAAAAATGAAACAAAGACGACAAAAAGGACATTTACTATAAGCATAATTCACAAGTGAGTAAAACCAGCTCTGTCCCCTTGCATGGCCTTGAGAAGACCATGGTCTGGGAAGCATCACTGTTTTGTAAAGCCCTGTAAGAGAGAGATCACAGTATAATTTATCAACACAATTTATAAAGGAACAGTTGTCAACTATCCACAGCAGCATTAAGAGTTTAAAATTTTTTATGAGTTTTGGGTAACTGGCCACCAGAAACTGAAGGCCTAAAGCTCGCCAGTTTCAAGGGACTGGTTCAGAACCAGTGCCACCACTCTGTTTTGGTTTTTTTTTTTTTAAATTCTGAGAATCAATCATAGAATTCCACGTTCTACAAAACTCCTTTTAGCATTAAATATAGGTGTACCGGGTTAGAATTAACGATCCTAGCTAACACGTCAGGACTTCCCAGAAAAACCGAGTGACGAGAACGAGCAGCTGACGCACGGAGAGAACACTCAGCGTCCTCCCGGGGAGCACCGCAGCCCCCCGCCCGCGGCAGCGCTCCGAGCCTGCCGCACTGCGATCCCGGGCTCGCGGGGAGAACCGGGAAGCGCCGCAGGGCCCGGGATCGCCCTCCCGGCGGCGTGCGGAGCGCTGTGCCGTGCTGTGCCGAGCCGAGCCGAGCCGAGCNCCTGCCACAAGCCAGCTGACGGCAGGGCGGAGGAGCCTGGCCGCGGCAAGCAGCCACGGCCCACGGCCGACAGCTGCAGTCAGGCCCTGCTGGCTCTTAGTCCAAACACCCCCCAGTCCCCCCTTCACGTGTGAGGTTAAGACCGGTGTTCACCAAGTCTGGAAAAAACAAAATGCTGTTGTCAGCTATGAAACAGCCCGCAGAAAAGGAGGCCCAGGGGTGATGTTACCACTCTACAGGTCGCTGAAAGGTTGTATCCCGGTGGGGGTCGGTCTGTGCTCTCTGTGACAACCAGCAAGGGGACGAGAGGAGCCGGCCTCAGCCTGTGCCCGGGCAGATTCACGCTGGACAGCACGAGGGATTCCTCCACAGAGAGGGTGAAGAGGCTGCCAGGGAGGCGGAGGGTAGAGGTGTTTAAGGAAAGAGTGGATGTGGCACTGAGTGCCGTGGTTTAGTGTTCAGGGTGCAGTTCGATCACTGGTTGGACTCAATGTCACAGGTCTATTTAATGATTCTGCAATTCTGTAAAATGGAGCATCAACAATTGACAGCCTATTCTTGGCTTTAGTGAAAACACATTAGCTCCAAACACAGTAAAATCAGAGGAAAATCACAGTAAGAACCAATATCAATGATAAAATAAATGCATTAGGAGAAACCACACCTTTCTTCCCAGTGACTGCTTTAACAAAATTTAAAGAAGCAGGGTATGACACATATATTACAAAACAAAACTAGACCAAACTAAAAGCCCTTGATGTATTCAGTGTTATTTTCCTTTAAAATAAATTTAATAGATTTAAAGTAGAAAACACCTTGACAATAAAGGACTTTTCATTTTTTTTTCAAAGCAAAATGTAAGTGTGCCTTCTTGTAATACAAAATCTAGAACACTAAATATTTCTAAAAAATGTACAGCTCTGTTGAGAAACAGCCATTTCCTCCAACAAAACGTAACACAAACCAAACAACTCCATAAAAGGAGGGAATCACAAATTAAGCATGGGAATTTGGAATCAGGATTTATACAGCTAAGATGACTACAGTAGGCACCAGCAGGTGTAAAAAAAACTTCCAACATCACAAATCAGTCTTGCTTTTTGTGCTCTTACAAGTGTCTTCCTTGCAGCCATTTATATGTGCTTTAAATCCTTAAAACCAACAAAAACCCTACAATCCAATGTCACAACAGCAGAACTGGTTCACCCAAGAAAACTCCTCCATCAGAAATTTCCCTTTGTCCTTCTGATGCCCATGGGACTTGTACAGTTGTTGAACTTGCTCCTTTGTGCAAGTTATATTCCCTCCATTCCTCTCACTTGGCAAAAAATATTCCAGGGATCATCGGTTTTTAAGCAGTGCTCTGAGTTGCACATACTTTGGTCTTTATTCTGTTGAGCTTTGTAGCCAACATAAATAAAAAAACCAACTTGTCCCTTTCCCCACTATGCCCTACCCAAGTGCCTAAACAAAGGGAGGGAATCAGGCAGTGATGGAAGAGGGAACAATTAAATGGAGGGTCTGCACAACAAAGGCTCCATGTGCACAGTAAAAATATTAAAATGTGCTGGATCCACTCAGGAATGCCAGCTTCTATTCCTTTGTTCTTCTTTGGAAGTTTGTAGAAGCAGGAGTTTCTTTTTCCGATATTCTTCATTCACCTGCTCTGCTTGCTCATCTATGGATTTCCTTATAGATGTTTTGAGCTCCTCAATTCCTTCTCCAGTGTATGTAGATATAGGAATCACCTCTCTGAACTCAAGAATATCTGTTGGAATAATTTCTTCCTCTAGTGAGTGTAAGAAGTCTGAAAAATTGTATTGAAAGAGTTAGTACAGTCCTCAAATACTGTATCATTACAAAGCCCATAAAATCCCATCAAATACAGAAAATAAACTTTAATAAATTATAGTTATAACTGCAATTAATATACACATTATCTGCTTCATTAGTCTTCTAAAATATAGCTAAAATCTTAGAAGACAAGCACTAACATAGCAGTTTTACCATTCGTAATGCTGCCATGAGAAGATTTTATACACTTCCGATGAGTAAAAAGAAAAGGTGCAGAATATGGGAGAATGTGGTCTTAAGCCTTTCTGGTTTCTACACACTCCAGGAAAGAGAAAGCAATTCACCCCAGTGTAACTGCAAAATTGAAATAATCCTACACAGACCTCTCCAGAATTTTCATGTGTTTAGGCCAGAGTCCCATGACAAATGGTATATATGTCTATACATACACTTATGTGTATAAGTGCCTGTAGGGGGACCTTCTCTGCAGTTACTCCAGACACCTACACTTACTCTCCCATATCATGGTTGGAAAAGATCATCTGGGATATCCCCATTTTATTACAATCCTTTCCCAACAGTGAAGCCATTACAAGTGCCAATAAACAGAGCTCTAAATGCAGGAAGTTATTTTAAATATATGTTCAAATAATAAATTTAATAGCTGACTTCAGTTTCCAACAACTCCCTGCCAATGCAGAATTATCCCAATGAAATCTTACTACTGCTTTTGATGGAAGTTATTGTTGGAATTCCATTTACCCCGAGGATTCTCTAGTTGTGTCATAAGCTCATCCAAGTTACTCTTTGCACAAGGCAAATCCATTTTATTAATTGCAAGAAGTGCAGGCTTTGTTACAAGTTCCTCTTTGTACAGCTCCAGCTCCTTAAAAGAAAAGTAAATTTCCCTCAGTAAGTGTTTGTAGTTTAACAAGTGCTACTTCAATTTTACATCTCATTTGTTCCATTGCCTAAATAGCCTTTCTTGCCTAAGCAGCTGTGAGTTTGACTCAGATGCTCAAGGCTGATACATTAAAGCAGTCTGACAGAAGAAAATAGTGTTCAGTGATTCAGTAATTTTTTGCTCAAAGACAGATTTCAGGTAAACAGGCTAGCTCATTCTGAAATGCCTCTTACAGCAAGAATGAGAGTTCTGTTTCTTGTTTATTCTGATATCCACGAATACAAAATCAGTTTCAGAAAAACTTCAGACCTATAAAACATATAACATAACATCATTTGGAGAGTGTCATAATTTTAAAAGATTTTAATATCAGAAAATCACAACCTGAATAAACTAAAAATAAACAGCAATACCCGAAATATAGAAGATTCATCAACTTAAGTCACAGAGTTAGAGCTAAATTTGAAATTACATAATATGTATTATTTTTATCAGTAGAATAGTTAAGAGATGGAAACTGAAAAAAAGCTGGTGCCTGATGTCTTCTCTGTTAGGCTATGCAGTAAGGGCATTGAGGCAGGGTTTCAACTGTAACCATGCATTTCTACTTCTTAAAATGCTATTGGATCAGGGAACTGAAAATGATGGGTCTTTTTACCTTTACTTGACTGTTACAATATCCCACATCTGCATAGATTAATCAATTACATGATTAATTATGTGGTACTCAACATAAACTAGAGTGGTTTAACCTGGACAAGTAAAAATTAAGACTTCATCATTTTGGAGAATCTCTTTGTTAACTGGCCTTATATTATAAATCCAGAAGACACAGTAACATTTGAATGTTACTTGATCAAAACTGAGCCCTTTTCTTGACTCAACACATAACTACAACTGTCAGATGGGAAGATGAGAACTTACCTTTGTTAGAAGCAATATTGTTTCAAAGGCTGTTCTGAACTGAGTCTTGATAGACAGTTGAAACCCAGAAATATCAACCTGAAAAAGTTACACAAAACCAAGCTTTGTGGTGTAAAATTAAGTTACACTGTCAAGCTACTCTCCATCAACTACTTTGCCCTGGAATGTCCATGGCCCTTTGTTCACTCCTGGGCAAATAACAGAGGGCAACTGTACACCAAAGAAACATCAGACACTGGAGGCACACACTGGTTAGTTCTGATACAGTGTTTCTCAAAGGTCTGGTTTTTAAACTTCTTATGAGGATCTTACAGGAAAAAAAAATCACTCCACGCTTTTGTTATGCTTGGAACACTTCACTGCTCTAAATTAATTGGAAATTCTCAATGATAAATTCTATTTAAGAATTTAATTTATCATTAGTAATTTGAGTGTTCCATTCTGTAAACCGAATTACAGCTATATTTATCATAAATCATGCAAATTACAAATGATTTTCTAAATTCCAACTACATTGCAATTAAGATTGATTTGATTTGATTTCAATAAACTGTATATTTTATTTAACTTACAACTAAGAGAAGCTGTTTGGTTCTTTCTACATGTTTGAGAAATTTGTGGCCCATTCCTTTGTTTGCATGTGCACCTTCAATCAGTCCTGGGAGATCAGCTACTGAAATCTAGGAAAACAAAATTTCAAACAAAATACTTCCAGTAAGCAAACCCAGGGACTTTAAACCATCAACAGTGATTACCATTTTACATAAACAAAAGAACCCAGACAAAATAATATGCATTGGCTGTTTCAATACATTTATAATCTATCATTAGAAGCAGATTAAACAAAATGCTGCTATTACACAGACCTGGTGCTCCTCCTGTTCCCCCTGTCTATTTTTTATAGCTGTTTGCAAAGTACCAAATAGAGGGTAATAACACCTCAGCAGAGATCTTGCAAAATTTAGCTATTACCTGAGAATAAAAGAGACTCTGAAAGGGAAATAGCTCAGGGTATCACATTTGTATAGAATTCAAACTGTTACTGGAAAAGAAAACAAAGTCTGTTCCTTGTGGCTACAGAGTGTCATTACTCCAAATACAAACCCACTTAACTCTGCTCCCCAGAGCATGAGAAAATACAAGAATTTGACTTCTGCTCTTCAGCTCAAATGAGACTTTGATTAATCAATCAGCTTCCAGCCAGAGCCCAGCTAAGACTGCCACAATGGAGAGGGACCTTGTCATGTTCTCTGCTGGTTGGGAGGGCTGTTGGACAGCTCAGGCAGACCGAAGAACAGCAGAATAATGAAAGCCCCAAAACAGCTACTCAGTAACTCACAGAACGCCAAGACAGTGAGCGAAGTACAGAAGACCAAAGGTAGGGTCTTCAAGTCTATCTAATGCCTATTTAGACAGCAACTGTATTAAACTGAACAATGTCTGAAGCCAGCATACCATCAAATTTCCAGTGTGCTACCTACTGCAGAAGGGGGCTCAGATACTCTGGTAGAAAATGTAAGTGCTTCTGTAGTTTTCATGAGCTGGTACTGAGACCTGAAACCAAACTCCACTCAGGTCCTCTACTTTGGTGTCTTTTCTTTTCCAAGCAGTAATGACAGACAGCAGCAGGTAACTTGCACATGCTGTCTTTTTTATAATGTGCTAAGATAAAATGAGCAAATTGTTACATGTCTCTTTATAAATATCAAAGTTTGGTAGGAAAAAATGAGTCATTGTTCCTTGAGTGATACAGGAAAACCACCTCAATTATTGCTTTTAATTACATTGCTTATGTTGCTTTGGTTTCAGCAGTTGCAGTATGGAGAGTACTTCCACTTACTCCCAGAAGTTCCCCTTGATCACAATCACTGGTTCCCTTGACTTTAGAAAAGAGGTATTTTGTCCATGTAGTTCCTATATAACACCTAACACCATGGTTTAAAAACCATGAACTGCCAGAAATGGCCAACAATAAGGATCACTGGCTATAACAAGAAAAAGACCTCAGAAAAGAAAGCCAGGAGTGCAAGTAGATCTCTTGCTGGAGAAAGATACACCAGTACAAGCAAGAGATCCTCGTTCATGGCAGACAGTTTTTTTGAAAGGGCTATGAAAAATCCTGTTTATTTGCAGCATAGCTTTCTAGGATAAGCTACCCTAAACTAGCAGATAAAATGAGTATTAAAAAAAAAAATCCCTTAGACATACTACATCTCTAAGGGAATCAGATAAACTAGACTTACTTCATTTAATACACAGTTTTGTTGAAGTTTGTTAAATGAAGATTTCAAACATCAGCTACTGAATTTCCCTAGCATTATTACTTCTGAAAGCAAAAGGAGTAGTTGTTTTGTCTTTTCATATCTGAGGGTTATGTTTTTCTGGTTAACTCATCTGAAACCCTTTTATGCATTTGCCTTTTATCTTGCAAGTGATGAGTCCAGTGCTGCATGTATCATACACTTCAAAAACAAAGTAAGAGCACATCAAAGAAGATTCAAGCTTGAATCTTCTTTGATGTGCTCTTACTTTGAAGATTCAAGCTTGAGGAATGAAAACGTTTGCTGCAACTTTAAGTGGAGTCTGAAATCTATTAGTGAGAGTCTCATTTAGCACTCAGTGGATACTGCAGAAAGGATTCTAGGCACTACACAATTATCTGGCAACTTTTATCTGAAGAAGCTGGTTGGAACAGAGTTCACAAAAATTAAGGTGGTAGGGCCATAGCTCTGCCAGTCTTTCAGAACTACAGCCTGCCAAAAAAAGAACTGGACCCAAGTGCCTCACCTCTCAGGTAGTGCACTATCCTGGCTGTTCAGGTAATCACTATCACATTGTACTCTTTTAGTTTTTAATTAAAAAACCCAACCCACCAAACAAAAAAAACCCCTATGCCCAAAAAACAAAACAAACCAACAAAAGCCCCACAAACAGACACACACACACACACACACACAAAACCAAAACAACCAAAAAACCAAAACCCAGAACAAAAAACAAACAAACAAAACCAACAACAACCAAAAAAACTAAAAGAAAGTCATAACAAGAAGTTATGGTAATAGGGTTGTAATCACAAAACTCCCTGCCATTTACTAATGTAGATCTTCTAATACAGATCTTCAGCTGCTGGACATATCTGCCACTATTTGCAATCCATTCTGAAAATTATTCACTCAGTCTGGAGCTCTCTGCATAGGCAACTTGCAGAAAATTTGCTTCTTCTAAATAAAAATAACAGGCTGGTCTCTGAAACAGTGATTTTTTCCAAGTCTGAAACTCGTAAGGGTATACTAGGACACAGCAATCTCAATTCCATAAACAATTTTATACCTCTAAGATTGTAAGGCAGGATTGGAACCACAGACAGAAGGGAAAATGGGAAATCATTTATTAAAGTGACCTGAAATAAGCTCTATGTCATATTACTGTATTTGGCTGTGAAACTTTCTTATTATGACTTCATAAAATAGTACTTTTCCACAACTGCTGTTAAGTCCATGTAACTGCATTTGACATGTACACATTACAGAAACACATATGAAAATACCTACAAGTTTTCATGAAAATAGCTACAAGTTTTCACTCACTTTCTGAACTTGTGTTAAGCAACATAAATAGTCACTCCATATAACTTTAACAAACAACCAGAGTCAACTTTCATACCAACCTGTTTATAATCTGAATACATGATCTTTCCTAGTTCAGGCTGTATTGTTGTGACTGTGGCAAGGGGACAGGAAGAAAACAAAACTGGTTTTAACATTTTTAAAATGTTAATGTTACAAAACATCACAAAAACTATTACCTAGACTATGGATTAGCTTCCAAACAGGGAAAAACCAATGAGAGGTAAAGTGAGATAGGACTCTTCAAACTGGGAAAAGGCTGTAGAGAATTGGGAATGGTGCAAAAAGATCAGCAGGAATTATCAGTACTTGCACTCTTACTTTTTAATTAAAGAAGACCAGACAACTAATTCTAACTTACTGACAGAAAAATAATAAAAAAACTCTGTCCATTTTTCAGTGGACAGATTAAGACCTGAAGATCTTCTCTGTTGCAAGTGGTAGCACATTCTAAAGCACAGAAGATATTTATGCAAAGGAACTTGACAGTACATATTCAGTAGACTGAGGATATTACACACCAAAGAGAGTCCCAGTTGCAATAAAATGGGCTGAGATGAAAATAAATGTTGAAGAGATCCTGCATTAACAGGCTGAAGCATTATGGGCATGTATGCATGAAAAACTGAGGTGGGTAAAGAAACAGGACACTGAATCAGCAATTACCACCTTGAAGTAGTTCTTATAATTAAAAAAACAAGCAACATTACTATACCCCATTCTTTATAATAAACCTTTACTATAAGCAAGTCAGTGAAAAGACTTCTTGCTCTCAGGAAATATTTCTCCTCTAAAAATTGGAGTATGAACTTACATGCATAATTTGCAATCTCAGGTTTGGCATGAGAAATCTTGCTTAACAAGGATGACTTTCCTGCATTTGGAAACCTAGAAGGCAAGTCAGGATTTATACACTGAATAAACACCTATGTGATTCCTGTATATTTATTTCCAAATCTATTCTTCAATGATATCAACTCATTTTTGCACTCATCTACTCAGACAACTTTTTTTTTTTTTACAAAATGAACAAAACCCAGATCATTATGATTTACTTTTGGACGTCAAATCTGAATAATTTTTCTAAATCCAAAAGTACTTCCTCAGGATGCAGGCAGGAGAGTTATGTAAATACACAAGTAATAGATTTAAAGGAAAATAGCAGAAATACCACCCAGGTATACTTGAATTCACTCTCCACTTGCTATAGCTAATTTTGTAAAATTATGCTTGCATTCTAAAAAGCTGTTGTACAAATCTTTCTTACCAATTGGATTTACAGTTTCTTGGCATAGACATCATGATTTATTAAAGTCTACAATTTAAATACCAATGGTACCCTATGCTAGAGTTTAGATAACACAGCAAAGCAAATGTAAACTGAGAGAGTGAGACCATATTTATAGATACACACATGTACAGTTTATGTGTGGTTTCAGGGCAGCAAAGTTACATGAGGGATCCTGAAATTGGCACTAACCTGTTTTGTTACCAAGTGAACCTAAAAGAACTCCTAGGAGCTGGTCTGTACACCTGCATACTACAATAAAAGTGGTCCTTAAGGGATACACCAGCTTTTACAAATGCTTCTTCACAGAATACATCTACCCACTGAAATGGAAACCTAAGACTGAAACGGTAACACCCCCTTGTTTTAAAGATTAACCTGAGCTGGAAAAGGCACAATAACTTTGATCCATGTAAAACTTGAAGTTAATCCTGACATCCAAGGATAGACTGCAGTCCTTATTCTTAGCACACACTCCATCCAGGAAGTCCACACAAGACTTGTGTTCCAGTCAAATTCAGAAATATTCCTCACAGCATGATCAAAGAAAGCTCTGTCTACAGGCAACTCAACACAGTCACAAGATACAAAGGCAGGTGTCCCACAGCAACCCAAATACTCTCTGCTTCAATACAAGGAGAACCATGGCCTGGTAACAAGGCTGTACTTACATTACAGGCCTTTGTAAAGGGGCTCTACACAAACCTTTCCTAAAAACAAGAAAGCAACCTAATGACTCTGGTTATAATAGGGAAACTGTTGAGTGCAGTTTTAGTACACTCTGATGTGGAAAGGTGCCTTAAAGACATTCCAGAAGGTTACTCTGGTCACATCCTCGAGTGAGCACTTTGTTTCCACTCAGCTACAATAGTTCTTTGAAGTTTAAATTGCAACCCAGACTAATACTCGTACCCAAACCTGATGGGCCTTTCTCAAGTCTACATGGTTTTTTTACCTGATCTAATATCAAACCACTCACAAAAAAGGTATGAATAGCAAACACAAAGAGATCAAAGTACAACCACAAACTATTGGAGGCTGATTCATACTCTCATTAAGAAAATTATATGCTTCTCTAATTGACTGATAATGATTTTTGTATCCATTTTGAAGGCAAACTGTCCACTAAAATACAAGATTAAAGAAGCATCAGCATCATAAAACTCCTGTACTTTCACACTGATCAAAACAAGAAAAAAAATCTGTCATATAATTACTGAAGACCAATTGAAAATTATGTAACTTTAGAGAAATTTAATATTAACAAAATTATTTCTAATAACAAAAAAAGAAAAATATATCTAGAAAACCATGCTGTCTTCAAGCTTCCATTTTTTATTGGTATATACCAACTAGACTATTTCCACCTCAAACTCATCATCATTTCATGTTTCCTATGTTTTTTTATTAACAAGGACCACAGGGCTGATTTAGCAGATGCTGAACAGAGCAATAGTTGTACTACACTACAAGGGTAGGTTGTTGAAAACTTTCTCCAAATAAAAATATATTTATCTGCCTTGTTACAAAGTAGCAACATCAATATGCAAGTCCTACTGTTCTAGTTTGTAATTACTTCCTTCCAACATTCCAAGCTGGTTTTTTGGGAGAGTAGGAAACATAGCCTTTGGAATTCTCTTTAGAATTGCTACTGAAAGGATCCACTTGTGCCAGTGCCATGAAGATAAACATGAAATATGCAGTGTTCTTAGTTCTGTTTTGCACTTCCTACTTACTTAATAAATATTCTGATAATAATATTGTGGCCATCACTGCAACTGCTAAATACAATTACATTACTAATATGTATTATCCTAATTCATGAAGCTCTTCCCTCACCAAAACGTAACAAATACTTTCAAAATGTTAAAATTAATTTTAACAGCTTTAAACTCAATCTGACTTTTTCAAACTGCAACTAACAATGCAAATGCACAATTAACACTCATCACCAAACTCTCAAATTTCTTTGAAATCGAATTTGAAATGTATTACTTTGTTTTCTAGTATCAATTTTCAAACTACAGGACTTACCCAACTAAGCCAACATCTGCTATAAGTTTCAAATCGAGATGGACAGTTCTTCTCTGACCCTTGCAGGGCAGAAAGTTTGTGGCCAAAGAGCCTCCAAGACCTCCACGAGCTGCTAAGAATCTCTCTCCTGCTGCATTAAGCTCTCCTGAAAATAAATTCATTAGTGAAAAAACACAATCCTCTGCAGTAGTTCAGTTGTGATTTTCCATTTAAATGTCTCCAGTTACAAATCAATTTTCTGTATGCTTCCTTGCAAGAACTGTGCCCTCAAGGCCATGGTGATTTTCCTGACATTCAGCCAGGATTTCTTTTTTTTTAAAGCATTTTCATAATTCAGTAAAGACATAGGGACTCTTACTTGTGTTTATGGAGACATAATTTATGTGAGGTCATGAATGGTTCTGTGGAGGATCAGTATGGCTTCCAGCCTTTAACACTTGTTTCCAACGGCAAAGGACTTGTATGTAGTGATACAAACCAACTACTGCTAATTTCTGGAAGAAGTCCCTGCTTTTCCAACAATTTTTACCGTGCATTTGTCAACTCTTTGGCCAAACAAAGAAAAACAGACACGTATTTTGGAAAACGTGTAACCTTAAAATATCCTAGTATTAGAAATCCACTAGATGTTACCAATAAATGTGACAAACATTAGATACCTTAAAACAAAGAAATGTTCTTACCAATCTGCCTGCCATCATCATCAAGAACTGAAATTCCCAAAGGCACGTGAACTTCACAATCTTTTCCTTTTTCGCCTTTTAGAGCTCTAACACTGGGAGAAATTAAACCAAGCTTAGTAAGTTAAGCTGACATTTTGCTTTCTGGAAAAGTTGTAAATAACACCTTTCATTAAAGAGACTCTTACGTGCTGTTGGCTCCTGTTCCAGCTACAAATCGCTTCTGGGGATATTTCTCCCTAATGCTCTTTAAGGTAGTCCTTTCTCGGGCGACGAACCAGACATCACCACCTCTTCCTCCTTCCCCTCCCAGATGGGGATAACCCATTCCACCAGCTCCTCCTTTCACATAGACCCGCAAATCGTCTATGAAGTTGCTGTACTAATAAAACAACAGTTTCAACATCAGTTAATTAAGTTCTGCTTATATTTCGCTTCATAGAAACGTTTGTAAAACCGCTTGGATAGATCTTTCATGGCAACAGACAAAACTTCAGAAAACAGAGAGCAAACCTCCAATACAGTTTTTAATCAACGTTGGGCATGTCTTTCCCGGCAGCGACACCTCACGCGGCGCGGCCGGGCCGGGATGGGCGCTCCCCGCGCCTCGGGCCGAAGCGACGCCGGGATCCCCAGAGTCAGCAGCAGTTAACAAATCGCCCCGAGAGTTACAGAGGATGAGAAGGCGGCTGTCAGACAGGGCCCTGCCTCGCCAGTGAAACAGCTCTCACAGCCTCGAAGGAGGGACCCTGAGATTGGTCCCTTCAGTTCAGACTCAGACCCCGAGTTCGCAGCCTTCAAATCCGGCCTGGGAGGTTGCAACCACCAGCTCCTGGAGCACCGGCTCGAAAGAAGAGAAGACTGAACAAAAAAGCCTGAAAAAAAAAGTGGAACAATTAGTATAGGAATGGAAATAATAATTTAATCAACGGAAGATAGGATACTAATTGACAACTAGATAGCTTGTAGCCAGTGAACTGTGACTTCTTGGCTTGCTAAAATATATGTATAATGTAAAGTTTTGAGAATTGGTGTGCTTGATTAAAGGAGAATTTCCGCCTCGCACCCGCGCAGAATAAACCGTGTCTCCTTGAGAAAGGAGAGTTTTAGAAACCTGGCTGTGTCCGTGTTTAAAGAGTCCCCAGATTGGCACAACAGGGGTGCCTGAGGGCAGAGCACGGCCCCAGGAGCAGGAGCGGCCAGGTTTGGCGAGCGGCAGCGATCCCAGCAGAGTGTTCTCCTTGGCAGCTGTGTGCTGGCTGAAGACAGCATCTGCTGCGGGCTGTCCGTGCAGCTGCACCCTTTAGGGCTGTTGGTCATACTGCTGGTGTGCTCTCCTTCGAGAAATCGAGACCTGACCTTTCAATGGTGCTAATTTTCAGGATAAGTATGACAGTTAAAGATACATGGCTTTAATAGGGCTTAAAGTGCTTTGCAGCTTTTAAATGGTCATGCATAAGAAATTATTTTGTAAATCGTGACATCAGTAAGGTCTGAAGAGTAAAATTGGTGAAAAAAATCATAGAGTGGTTTTTATTGGAAGGGACCTTAAAGATCATCCAGTTCAAACCCTCCTGTCATGAGCAGGGAACACCTTCCACTAGACCAGGTTGCTCCACAGTGTTCCAGGTGGGGTCTCACAAGAGCAGAGCAGAAAAACCACCCCCAAGTTCTTTCACAAGCCTCTATTTTGTAGATAAATATTTCTTAGACAATATGAGCATGTTTTTATGTTTTTGTGGTTTGTTTTTAAAGCACTAATCCTCATCAAAAAGTAAATATTTTTCTGTTCCTTCTTATAGCCTTTCCACAAGGTATTACATTCTTGATTGCACCTGTTAGCTGCCTGAGGAGAATCATTACAATTTACAGTGATTTAATACTAAAAATATCTTTAACAATGCATTTTGTCTGTTACATAATAAAACAATTCTTAAAAAATTTAGAAGACAGTGGTACGCCTTATACATTCTGAATGGTCCAACAGAACATTTAAGTTCATGTGAATGGCAGAAATTATAACCACAGCAAAAAATGCAGAACTCCCATGTTGTGCTTTCAGATCATGGGGACATCAGCAGTCCTGAAACAAGTAATATGTAAAATCTAGTGGGCGGTGTTTTGGACTGATCAGTTAAGAAAGTTGTGGCTGGAAAAGAGCAAATGTGGGCCTGGCCTTGTCCTTGGGGCATTTAACTGAGGGTTTGTAGGCTGAGGCTCCTCTTCTATTCTCGTGGTGACAGAGGTCTCCAGAGGCCAAACCACATCATGAGCAGCTCCCTGTGATCTCCATCTCTCTCTGTTAAGCCTCTGAAGTTAGGTCAGCTGAACTTGGACTGTAATTGCTTATCTTTGAAAAGAAGAAAAGTGACCTGGCCAACCACAGACCATGAAACCTTATCCCAATCTCACTGCAAAGCTTTGGGAAAACTCAAATTTGCTGTATTAATTCCCAAAAACATTTGATATGGTATCACTTGGGAAGGAATGAGCATTGGGGTTGGGAGAGAAATTGAAAAATGAGATAGCCACAAATAAGGTTAAAAGAAAGATGTCAGTCTTAAAGGGTTTGTTTTAGGTGGGTCTTATTTGATATTTTTTGTTGTAGTCCTGATAAAATCAGTAAGAGCACGCTCATGAAATTTGGAAATGAGATATACTTAGGAATCACCATAATGTCCAGAAGTCCAAGTCCAGAAATGTGCTACTTTTGGCTGGGATAGTTAATTTTTTTCACAGTGACTGGAATGGGGCTGTGGTTTGGATTTGTGCTGAGAAAAGTGTTGATAATGCAGGGAATTTTTTAGCTGCTGCTGAGCAGGGCTTGCATGGAGCCAAGACTTTTTTGCTCACTCCACAGTGAGTTCATGGGAAAGTGGGAGGGGACAGAGCCAGGCCAGCTGTCCCCAGCTGACCAGAGGATGTCCCATACTGTGTCTCTTCATGATCAGCAATCAACACCAGGGAAAGGAGGAGGGGAGGACAGTTGGAAGCCGTTTGTCTTCCCAAGTCACTGCTGTGTGTGAGGGGGCCCTGCTTTTCTGGAGATGGCTGAGCACCTGCCTGCCCATGGGAAAAGTGAATGAATTCCTTGTTTTCCTATGGTTGCTGCACAGCTTTTGCTTTCCCTATTAAACTGTCTGTATCTGAACCCACAAATTTTCTCACTTTTACACTTCCAGTTCTTTCCCCCATCCTGCTCCTGAGGGAGTGCATGGTGCTTAGTTGCTGGCTGGATTAAACCACCACGAGGAAGTACCTCAGGAGATGGATTTCATTTAAAGAAGGGAGGTATTAATGTCATTGTGTAAGACCCTGGAAAAATCTCATCTGGGGTGCTGTGAAAGCATCTAATCAGTTGTTCTACAGCTGAGCTAAGGGTGAACTGAAGGAGGGCTAGAGGGAAGCTAGGTGCATCACCCATTGAGAGCCTTTCAGAAGAACAGATTTTTAGGATGGCTCAGCTTGTTTACTGCAATAAAACAAAGCCAGAGAGGAGACACAAGTGCTGTCTATAAATATATCGGGGGAGTAAACATGAAGGATGAAAACCATTTAATTGAAGGGGAAAGATACAAGAACAAACAGATATGTACTAATAAATATAAATATATCAGGAAGTCAGAATAATGTTTCTAGTCATTACTGCAAATGAATAATGAAATTGCTTTTCCATGGAATTAGTGGGAACAAAAATATTTCTGTTTTTAATATGGCACTTGATAAATATTGAGGTGATTGTACAACAGAGCTTTTTTTTGTAGTGGTGGTGAACTAGACCCTGTCATTCAGGATCTTCCTGTTCTGTGTTACCATGCCAATTCATAGTACAAGCAGCAGAACATTTTGTCCACATTTGTGATTAATAATATGGGAAGGATCTGTCAGTTTTCTCAGAATAATAGGCAAGGTTCAGAAGTCCTTACAAATGCAAAAATTAGATTGTGTTACTGTGACTGCAGTAAAGCATGTGATGTCAGCATTCTATAGAAAATAATAGAAAGAAGGAAATAAGCCAAAGAAATTTTAAGTGAGATGAAAAAAGTGCAGGTAAATTGCAGATAGTTCTTCAAGGATCAAGTCACAGGCCCAGAGCCCTCCTTGGATACCAATACAAGTATGTTATCAAATTACACCTGGTTTTTGTGCTGTGTTCTGCTTTTGTGGTACATAGTGTTTGAATTTAGTCCTTACAGCTGTTAAGAGCTGGTCCACTTAGCAGAACCTTAAATTCAGTGTGCTGCACTTCCTTAGCGTGCAGCAGGAGGTTACCATGTTAATGTGTAGGCTGGCCCAGAGATGCCAGCAGAGTTCCTAACCAGTAGCATTTCATTCATCTCATGAAATCAGTCCACAACTTGACCTCACAAAACAGAAATAAAAGCTGGTCTCCTATATGTTATGAGTTGAAGGTGTTAAATTTATTGGCACAACACGAGATTTGTTTCAGCAGAGAACAAGCCTATGCCAACAAGCTCATGCCAGCAGGGAATTAAGCAACATTTCATTTGAAATGTGGCATTGTGCATTTTCTGGAACCTTTTAAAACACTAAGTGGCTCATCACACATACCTGATGCTAAGAATTACTGAAACAGAATCATTTAACACTCCAAAGTTTGAGAATATTTAGATGTTTCATTGTCCAAATATCTTACTTCAAAAATGTATCTGGTCCCCTGAAGAGACCCTCTGTGCCAGGGCAGGACTGATTCTATCACCTTTCTCTCCTGTTTGCACTTAGCTTGAAAACTTAGTGAGTGCTAATTTTTAGTAGTGATATGAAGGAGCTCACTTAAAGGTAGGTTCCTTGTGAAGTCTTTCTAATGCTTTAATCTTTTATAAACACTACCATAGAATTTCAAGGAATAATTAGATCTAATAGAGCTTTAGCTGCTTTCAGTGATACAATGAGTTGAGAGATAAGCTAACTATATTCCAGTCTTCCAGATATTTCCTTCTATTTACTTGTGTAGGTTCAAACATGCCTCACCTTTTGAAGCAAGATTTTGAAATAGTGTTGACATAGCTTGTCTGGAAAGTCTTCCAGAAGATACATAATTATTGTGAACACTGTCCTTTCAGGGCAGATTTGTATTTATGCTTAAGCCCTGTATATATTGGTTTTTAGATGGAAATTACTACATTTCTATTTGAAATAACTGATTGACTGTTCCTGCAATGTTGAACTCCACCAAAGCATGTTGTGAAACCCTAACAGACCCGATTTTACCACATATTTGCTCTTTTTCATTACTTTGAACATTGTCCTTGCATGTTCTGGTGGCTAAACAGGAGCATGCACGGAAACCTAGGATTATGAAAGGGGAGTTTATTAAATGAGCGTGTTCATGTTCCCGATTCGGAGAAAGATTTGCTGCCCATGGTGTTTTCCTCCCCCTGACAGCCCTCTGTGCCCCCTTCCCGAGACCCCCCAGCCGAAGGCAGTGTCTCCAGGTGAGGCCCCAGCCCAGCCCGGGCTGGCACTGGGTGCTGCTGCAGAAAGAGGTGGGGCTGCCACAGCCACGGCTCCCTCCACCTTCCACCGACCTGAGCTCAGCTGCTGCTGCTGCTGCTGCTCTGCCAGCGCAGAGCTGTCCCTGTGCACTGTAACCTCGGCATCCTCCGAGCATCCAGCAGCTGCCAGGAGCTTGCAGCCCTCTCATGAATGTCTTTCTTTTTCTCCAAGTGGCTGACTTCTGTTTTCAAGGCTACTGTTTTCCATCTCCTCACTTAAATACTGTAAGTACAACTTCTGCTGGGGCTCTTTAGTTACCGCCTTTGAAATTCATCTCTCTTGTAATGAAAAGTGGGAGTTACTAGTTCAAAGTCTCTAAGATTTGTTGTGGTTTCTGCTCCTGTTTGGTGTATTCAAATGGACCTTCAGCATTTCAGTTTTTAGCTGGATTAAAGCATGAAGTCAGAACAACTCAGAATGTTGGTGGTTTCCTGGCTGCCGATTTCCTACTTTGTAGTAAATTGCCAGAGTGTCCTTCCTCTGAATGCTGCTGCCTGATGAAGTGGAAGTGAGAAACATTTCCATCCCTACTTGTTTGCTGGACCCAGTTTTCTAAGAACCCAAAGAAGACAAACCAATGCATGTTGATGAGCTCTCAGGATGCTGAGGCAGGTAATCCTGCTGCCTGCTGAAATGCAGCTGGCCCAGGGTTTTAGGAAGGAGCTGGGTTGGAGGGTATCTGTCTGGCTCAGTTCCTGGGGATCTGAGGCTGAAGTAGAGGAATACTTGACTAGGGACCTCAGGTGGCTGCAGCAGTGTGATTACACATTCAAACTAAAAATCATCCCAGGACCCTGGGGCCACAGCAAAAAGGCCTATTTCAAGCTGTCCTGGTTCCTGAGCCAGTTTGGTGTGGCTGTGAACTCCAGGTGTCACCCCAACTCTATTCTTACAGACATTCCATGTACATGTTGTATTATCTATGGATTATTCTCTCTTTAATTTCATCACTAGGAGTTGCAGAAAGGATTTCAGTGTGTCAGCACCTTGAAGACATCACAGACTAATTTTTAATATTGACAGTGCCCAGAGATATTTTGAGTGGAAGAGCACACTGGCCAAATTCAAAATTTGCACAGCTGCCAAAATGTTGCCTTTTCTTATGCACAAAATCTCACACCATTTTTGTAATTGTGTTTTACACTCTGAATTGGAAACTGTGGGAATAAGCATGGCACCAACTACTTGAAATGGAATTGATTTAGGATACCAAAATAAGGGGTACTTTCTGAGAGTTTTGACTGTGTTCTTTTTCTTCAGACTTCTTCCTATGCTTTCTTTTTTGTTTGATTGGTTTCCTCTTTATGTTACTTCTCCTGTTCCACTGTACTTTATCTGAATAGGAAGGACTGATAAAAAATTATCATGTGCTTTAGTGCTGTTCTGTCAAAACTTGATTCAAGGATATGGAATCATCATAGGAAGACTGCATTTTTCCCAGGGGGAATCTGTGTATAATAAAGAATACATATTCTGTACCATTTGAAGTTCTCATTATGCCTCCTGTGTTATTGCTCTTTCCATCTCCAATTCTCCAGATAGTTTCTCTGTTTTGCATATATACTAGAAATAATAATGCCAAATAATGCCAAAATCTTACTTAATTTTCTAATATAAGCCAGAAAGGAATTTGCCCTTTTCCAGTCTTGCAACAGCTACTGAATGAGTTCATAACATGCCTACACTCACCCAATACCATGTACAGTCTGGTTTACCATTCATTACCATCTTTCTGAGTCAGACTTTCCATGAAAGACTGCCTGTGTATAATTATTGCTTGTTTGCAGTAATTTAAAATAGCATACCACTAGGACTCTTTAAGCATATGCTATTAACCTGATTTTACTGACAATCCAAGCACAGGAGTTTAAGGGAAGAAGTGTTGGTCTCAAGGAGCAGTTCTGACATAGGCTATGGTCACTTCAAACTTTTTACTTTGGGTTTTCATGTTCTAAATGGCATTAACAATTTCTAGGTGCAAACTTAGCTTCCAGCATTAGGGTTCATTGGCTGGTATTTATTCCATGGTTTGGAAAAAAAGGGTTTTTGTCTGAATATATAAATTGCCTCTTGGGGTACCCATGGGAGTTATGTGACCATGAACTACATAACATTAGAATCATTGTGATTTTATACACTTCTTTTCAGGTATCTTCTTGAAGAATGGAGTTTGTATGGAAGCGATGGTGGTATCTTCAGCTGGGCTGTATATTGGTAGTGAATCTGGTTTATGCCAATCTAGAGTATCAAAAAGAAACTCCTCCAAGCCTGCGTGAGATTGACCACCAGTGCTGGGAGGTTTCGTCCCATGGGCTGGTGGAAATGAAGAAACTCAAGGTACCAGATACAGTCATTGCTCTCTGGGACTTCATGATGTTCCTGAAGGAATCCCCTAAGCCCAAGCACAATGAACTCTTCAATGATTTAGCCCAGAACTTCTGGGATATGTACATAGACTGTGTGCTCTCAAGATCCCATGGCATGGGCAGAAGACAATTAACATCTCCCAAATACTCTTCCACGTACTCACACAGAACTTTAGAAGGTAACTATAGGATATGGTACTAACATTAGACTGAACCAAAATTCCATCCTCACCCTTCATTGATTAGAAAACTCAACATACTAATTTCCAATTTTCTGTCTCTACTTGTCTGAAGTGTTAGCTACTTTCACAATACATGAGGCACTAGTAGTTAGAGTACTACACTTCTATATTTAACAAAGTGTAAAAAATGCTGGGTTTGCATGTGGGAGTGTGTGGAAATGGACACTGCATTCTCTGTTTATCACTGTGCATATAAATGCCAGTACATTAATAAAGTAATTACAATGCTAAAAGTTTCCTGTTATTAGGAGTTCATTCTCAGCTTTGGGGAATCATTGTTCTGCAGAAGGGAAGCTCAAATCCCTGACACTTTGAGCCCTGTTCTTCCTACTAAAACTACTGACATATAATGTGATATCATGGTCACTGTGAATCAGTACCAGTGACAGGTTCTGGTCATGGTGATCAGGGATGAGTCTGAACTGAGATTGTGTAGGTGACTTTACACCTTACTAATCAGTCCTAGACCTGCTGCCCCCCTTCCTCCTCAGCAACAGACTCTTTTCTGATGTACCCTGTCAGATGATTCAGGTTCTTGGAATGAACATGAAGATTATTTAATCATAGCATATTTCTTGGACAATAACTACCTGTCTTTCATAATCTTGCAGGGTCTGCTTTCACCAATCCATTTTAGGCCAAAAGGGGAGAAAATGAAGATACTTAAATGAGTCAACATCAAAACGAAGGGGCACAAAATCACAATACATATTGTAGATGCTTGGACAAATCCTTTGTCATGGTTCAATCTCTTTTGTTCTTTTCTTTTTGTGTACTTAATCACTCCTAAACTGATAAGTACATGAACCCCCACATTGTCACTTTTACTTTTCTGTCTTGCAGTCTACCAAGCTTGCCTTTTGCTCACTGCATGTGTGTGAATGCTTTTGTGTTCTGACTTAACACCTTTGTTTTACCATGTAGATTTTAAAGTCTAGATGCATCATATTTTTGTAGAGTCTTGTCTTTTCCAATAATTCTCTTTTTAGAAGTTAATTTTGATGGAAACCTGATATATTTTTATACATTATGCAACAGAGAAAAAGTAAACAAATGTATTTTATACATTGTCTTGCACATACTATTAACTTTAAGAATGTAAAAAAAAAGGTGAGACATTAAGCTAGAGGAAAGAATTATGCTCATTGTAATGTCCTGTGCAATCCAGACTTTGTATTTTATCATTGCTTAGTCTAAGCTATGGATTAATTAAAGTATTTTTCTAAGCAGCAAGGTCTGAATAGCAGTAGTTTTCTTGTCTATTAACATGTTATTAATAAACCAGTACTCCATGACATGAAGAAGAGTGCTTTACACAAGACTGCAGGTAAGGTGATGCAGCCCATCCCTGTTACTGCAGCTGAGATGGGCCCCAGGCACCAAGTGGCTCAAAAGAGGGACTGACTCGACTGCTGCTCTGAGTATAAACCATTGAGCATGGATAAAATAATTCAAGGAGATCAACTGCCTCCTAATCCAGTTCTTCTGAGCATAAAAAGCCTGGGAAATGCTGACTGTTCTTTGCTTTACTCCTTGGGCAATGCAGCTTCTTCAGTCCCTGTTGTGTTTTAGCCTTTTATGAGATTCCAGGTGGTTTTAATTATTTTAGGAAATAGTACTTATGCTGTAACAGCACATAAACCTTCATAAGTAACAAGAAATCCAACCCACATAATGCCTAGCTCATATGTAGTTTGTGAAATATCCAACAAGTCATAGATTTGTAAATGCTCATTTAGGTAAACACAATATTGAACTTCATCTTCTAAAATTGCTTCCTACAGTATTCTGGAGAGGCTACAAAAGTAGTGAGAGACTTTTCTGACCCATGAATATCACTTTAAGTTCCTGATAGAAATAATATTTTTGAGCACACAGAATTATTACACACCCAAACACAGCAATTTCAGGAATTAATACATTATGATGAGCAGCAGTTTGAGAGCCATCATCTGCCCCAGAAATATCCAGTTAAAAAAGCTGTGAACTGCATTGCATTTGCAACAAATGTTTTAACTGGCATAAATCACATAAACAAATGCCCCTTGTTCACCTACACTGATCACCTACAGAAGTGTCAAAGTATAATAACATTTTAAAGGGATTGTTTCCTCTATTAGTGGCCTTTTAATTGAATGCCAGAGCAAGGTATCCTATGCAGTTTTAAAAGTTTCATCCTTCTTCAGGCAGTAAGACTTTGTTTTAATTAGACAAAAGTGCTTAATACCTACCATAATGTTTCCAGAATGCTTGAACCATCAATTGCTATGGTCACCCTGTGGTATCTGCCAAAAGGGCAGCTGATTGTGAACCCCAGGAACACAGCAGCAGCAGCAGCCAAACAAATTCCAGGTGGACATGCTATGGTGTACTCCTGTGAAAGCTGTGGAAGGCCACAGGGACTCCCCTGGGATTAACAGTGAATGGGGGGTGATCCTTTGTTCCACCAGTAACCCCTCTCTTTCCTTCCCTGGGTTACAGCAGGGACAGCCAGCCCAGTTTCCTGGGTGTTGTATGTTCCCCCCTGCAACAGCCAAGCTGTGGTCCATGTTGCCTGGCAAAATCAAGTGCTGTTTGTGCTGCCTTGTGAGCCTGGTGTTAGTATTGATTTATGAAGAATGAATGGAAGTATTTGGGGAAATTCTGTCCCCTTCATTCTCCAGTCATTATTAATTAACATTAATGCTCAATTAACAAGAGAATTTGCATTTGCAGCTGCTCATTTGCAGTCATGGTGTCTGTAGCAGGAACAATACCGTTGTGGGAGAAATGCCCTGTGGCTCACTTTGTGCCTGATTTGAAGTTTTTGCATAAGCAAACCTGATTTCCAGTTAAAAGTTCTTTATCCTGCCTTGACTACAGCATATTGCTGTAGGCTTTGCTCAGAAACTGGAAGGACTTACATAAGTCCTCTACATTTCTTTTTTAATGGGCATTTGCCTTGCTGCCAGTAGTATTGAGTCACCCACAAATTCATGTATGTGCATGGAAAAAAGCAGGCAAAAACCCTCCAAATGTCACAGTCTTTGGTCTCCTAGGAAGATATGTATTGTTTGGTTTTAATTGTGAAAAGACAACAGACCATTCATTCTCTAAACCAGTAATAAAGCAGAGAAACATAAACATAAAAAACTGAGCAAGACTTTACTTGATACAAAGGACTTCAGTTAGAGAATCTTTATATGCCTTAGCTAACCTTTCTTGTAGGCAGGCAAGAAATACACATACAGGCCAGTTTAATAAAACAAAACTACAGATAGTTTTGGGAAAATGTCATAATGAAATTAGATTATAATTAAAAATTATCTGTCAGCAAAGAGTCACCATAAAAAGTTAAATTAAAATAGCATGACTCAATTTAATTTCTCTAGCTTTAACTACTAGATGACTTTCTTACTCTACAATGTGCTGACTTTCTTACTCAACAAGGGTTTAACAGACCTGCCCATAAGAAAATCCTTCTGATCTTTGGAAAACACACATGTAGAGATTTTTATAAACTTCAAATAACATTTTTCATATGTATGTTTTTTTTTTATTTCATTATTTTTTTAGGATTTTTTAAAATGAATTTAGGTAGTCAATTTTGAAACAGAACTATTTTGCTTTATTTTTAAGGCCACTACTGCTATGTTTGTCTTGTTATAGGGACACACATTTTTAAGACACACTTATACACACACCTATCCCGTCCCTCTTTCATGAAGTAAGAAAAGGAGTTGGAATATGTTTAGCTCAACTTTATTTCCTTTGTTTTTTCAAGCTGGCAGTTAAAAAAGCAAAAGATTGTGTTTTTCTCAAGATATTGCTTACAGGCAAAAATAACAGACTAAGTGCCAGTTTGTCTATCACAGCATAAAATCTTGCAGTATCACTGAAATTTATGCCATAGCACTGGATAGCAACTGGTTTTAAAATGAGGGGCCTCAGGGAATCTTGTGCTATTGTAATATAGTGAATTCTGGCATTGCCCAAATTAAAAAAGAAAATAGCTCAGAAACTGAGTCATCTACACAAAGGTCTGCTGCTCACCAGTTTCTGTAGGTACTCTAGAGTGCCAGGGTGGAAGAAGATGAGTTCTCTTTGGAGACAACAGGAGTAGTAGCCCAACAATTAATTAGATTAATAAGATCGGTTAAAGAGCTGTGAGCAACCCAATAGGAGCAGGACATCCCAACAGGCTGGGAGAAACAACATAGTCCTGATGCTAAAAGTGGCAATTAAAGAAATAAAATGGGCTTGGACAAGAGCTATGTGGCTATGGTATCCAGGAAAATGAAGAATTGAATGTGTTCATGTGAAGATTTATCACCCTGCTCAATGAGAGGCTTAAACTGCAATGTATGGAATGTGTCAGCAGGAGATGGAAATGAACAGAGTGGACCTGCTGACAGTGGTCAGTTAGCACACAGAGGTACTAGACTGACATACCTTTGTACCTTACTGTACAGGAAACTTTATTAATAAAACATCCCCACATTATATTAATTAAGGGAAAATATAATTTTACTCTTATGATGTTCTAAGCAATTTATCAAATCATTAAAAACAGATTTTAGCTTATATCTACATATAGGTAACTACATATTAATATAGCATTTTGGAACAGTGTCTATTCTACAGGTACCGATTTTTTCTTGACTGAGTCCAGTGTTTTATCTCTTCTGATCTTTTCTAAGGCTCCTTTACAAAACCAGGGCTTTCTAGGAGCCTAGTCTGTAACAGCCTCTGGCTCTTCACCATCCCCACAGGGTATACTTTCCACAGTTACGAAGCGACCAGGTCCGACCTGAAATACAAAATAAATACATGGCTTGACTTTCATGCTAGCATTTAAAATGTGAGGAGAGTTGAATCATGAACTGCTTTTGAAAATATTATTCAGTTGGTGGAGATGCCTGCTGAGGTTTCTGAAGGCCACTAAAACTCTCCTTTATACTAAATTCACAATTTGTTCCCATCAATACAAAAGAAAGAAGAGTGTTTTTTCAGCAGGTACTTTTATGTGCTCTGCTTTTCTGCCTTTGTGTCAGATCTTATGAACTGCAAAAAAGAAAATCAAGCCTTTATTCCAACAGAAGTTTGCTGTACAATGTTATTTGGATTCACATAGAATGTCAGTCACAGTTTGTGAACTCAGAATTTCACTATACATTATTACTTGTTACTTCAAATATTAAAAAAAAGGAACAGGCCCTCTTTCTCTCAAAATGCAATTGCACAGAGCTACTGCTCCAGGAAGTCTCCAAGACTGAAAGGCACATACCCTTTCCAGATTCATTACTACTCTTTATACTGAATAGGTTGGGGTCTTGGAATAAATATCCCTGAGTGACAGCTCTGTCTTCTAATTGTGACCTACTAAAAAAAAAAAAATACAACTCCCTGAGAGCATTTGGCTCACATGTTTGCTTACTTGACTTTGACTGGTTTGCAACAATCATCTTAGCTTAATCTTAATTTCTCCCTGATAAGGGTGTTTGGCAGAGAGGAGGGAAGAAGATTGGTGCATTAAAAAAAATCCCAGCCATATGTGTCATATGTAATTCTCCTAAGCAATGTACCTGAGGAATTTTATAGGATGTTGCTGATACATTTGTTTTCTCAATACACCTATTCTTTAAAATGGACTAATCTTTTCCTTGTTTTTATCTACAGCTATTGAAATATTGATTGTAGAACCATGAAGGTATTTTCTTGTTAAATCCTCTCCTTCTAAGATATAAAGATTCTTGGCTTGAGGTTTAAGCCTTTAAAATAAAATCTAACAATATATTTCTATATAAAATAAAATCTAACAACAACAATTTCCAGATTAGTCATGCTTATATGAAAATTTTTCAGATATTTTCTGCAAAATATTGCTGTTTAACAGTCTCATTGTTGTTTATGCATGTACCTAAATAACTTTTCCAGCCCACTTCATCTTGCATTCACAGATGTGTTCCTCCATATCTTTCTGGAGTTTAAGATAATGTGGGAAAAATCCTAGTCCAGCACTCTGAGACAATCTCCTTGCTTCCTATTAGGCTCCTTGCTTCTCCATCACATCAAACATGAATTTCCTCTTTTCTTTTTCAAGTTGCAGACACCTTAGTTGTCATTATTCATTCATGCCAGGGAGCCCATAATAGAATCCCTTGCCTTGATACAAGTTTGAAAACAGCACCTCATGTTTATTCTTTTTCATTTTTCCTCACATGTAAGAGTATCTTATAAGCAACCAAGAAACTATCCCCCAAAAATCCTCCTAAGCTGTGATGCTTACACAGAAATAATCCAGTTAGCTCAAAACCAGTTATTGGCTAGACTGAGGATTCCTCCATGTCTTGTCAAAACTCAACATCTAAATATGCTGTTAGGTGTGAATTAGAGCTTAACAAAGGCTTTTTATTTTCTCACACTTCAATTGAGTGATAGAAATGAGGAAAAAAAATATTTTCTGCAGATGCAACATGTGGCTGATCTGCAGACAGCCAGGGACAGGTTACTGATAAAGGACATCTCCACAGATGTATCAAAGATGGCACAGATGTACTCAACAATGAAAGGAGCAAGGTTTCCATGGATGGCTGTCTCACAGGAGGTCCATGTCACATAGCACAGGGACTGTCTCACCCACACTTTGTCAGAGTGGTTTGCAGAGCTGAATCTCATTCTGGCCAACTGCTTGCCTAAGGATTTGCAGAAGATACAGATCCTTTCTCATGTACTTGGAGCTTGTCAACATAAACATTATTAAAGAAAGTGCAGGCAGCAGCATGAATACAGCCAGAATTAACCTCATACCACTCAACTATTAATGAAAAATAAAACAGTGCCACTAAGGATTACTTACTGTTGTATGGAGATTTTTAATACTAATAGAACAGACTGGTCCACTTTGAACCTGTTCTGTAGATCTTGAAGCTGCTATTAATGTTTCCTGAAGCCTTTTTGCTTTCTAAAGATAGTCAGAAAAAAGGTAAAATTGTTTTAATTTGCATTAATTGTATCATTTGTACTCGTTTGAAAATATACAAACAACATGAAAAAATAAATGAGGTTATAATTCTATTTGCGTTTAATTGTAAGTACCCTTCCCCTGGTTTTTGACTTCTTCTTCTTTGCTGAGGACCCAAACCCAGAATAACTGGACGTGGCACTGCAAAGGCGGGAAGGGAAGCCCTGCTTGCCGCGTCCTGCGGGCTGCACTGGTGCGGTGCAGCCGCGGGTGCCGTGAGCCCTGACGGCCACAAGAGCCCACTGCTGCCTCGCCGGGAGCTTTCGCCCCGCGCAGAGCTCAGCGCCGCCTCGCAGGCACACCCAGCTCCACTGAGGCATCGCAGCACCATCTCAATACGTCCCACGCGAAGGACTTCACGTTTTCTTTCCCTGAACCTCATGAGCTTTTGGTCAGCCCATCCGTCCGGCTTCTGAACAGCAACCCTATCTGCCAGCATATGGACTGATTCTGCCAGCTCAGCGTCACAGAGTTACAGAATTACAGAATGGTTTGGGTTGGAAGGGACCTTAAAGTTTATCTAGTTCCAACTCCCGTGCCGTGGGCAGGGACACCAGACCAGAGCCCCACCCAGCCTGGCCTTAGACACTTTCAGGGATGGGGCAGTCACACCTTGAACTTGATGAGGATGACTACTGATCCAATATCCAAGTCACTAATGAAAATGTTAAATCAACACTGTGTTATCAACCCTATAATTAACTCTGAGGAATATCACTCAAAACTGCCCACGAGTTAAACTTCAACCACTGACCACTGTCCTTCAGAGCCCATCAGTCCAGCCAGGTTTTTCCCCCAGCTTGTAGTCTACCTGTATATAATCTAGTTTATATATCCCATTTTGACTACAAGAACGTGACACAGGACCATGCTGAAAGCCTTGCTAAAGCCAAGGGAACAGGCATCCTCCTCCCTTTCTCCAGAACAAATAGTTTTATCACAGAAGGCAACTATGTTGCCAAGGCATGATTTGTCCTTGGTAAATTTGTGACAGTCTGTACCAATCTCCTTTCACCTCATGTGCCTAAAACTGCTTTCCAGCAACTCAGTTAAAATTAATGAGTCTGTAGTTCTTCTGGTCCTTTTTCTGTCCCTTTTCCATTTCTAACTCTAGCATACATCTTTCCACAGGCCAGGGAGGTGCTTGCATAGAAAGAAAATTGTTCTTCTTTGCAACTCCCTTGGGAAACGAAGAAAAATTAAATTTAGCTGCCAAAATTTTTCTTTTAAGTCTGATTTCATTCATTTTCCAACTTATTCTGGTTGCCGAACCATGACTCTAATATTTTTATGTTCTTTTGGGAAAGTGCAAATATTGCTAGAAGAAACTCCTTTCATCATAAAATATTTCCCACCTTGAAAGATGTTTGCTGTACTAAGAAAAGAGAATGAAGAATTAGAAAAAATAAAGAAAAGTAAGAATGAGCAGACTTACAGCTTCAATAGTTTCAGAAGAAATACACACACACACACACATATATATATATATACACACACACCCCTCAATTGCAAGTGGCAGTGTTGATCCCCAATTTGTGATTGCAGTCAGAATAATCAAAGATTGTGTAAGTTTTTCAATATATCTTATGGTTACTTCTTCTACATCTGTGTGAACATAAAATTTACTATTGCTTCTACTTGAATATCCTTATAATTCATTAAGAAATGTGTTTGGAACTTCACAATTATTGTAACTACACCATGAATGTAAATTCTTTGCTCCATCAGGTTTCTTACCTTCAATTCCTCATAGTTTGATGTCCGAATTAAGACATTTTCCCACGATTTATTTATAAATTCTGACTGTCTACGGGCAGCTTGGATCTGTAATATAAATGAGATTTACAGCATGCAACACAATCCTATTCTTGTATCAGATCTCTTCTGATTTCATTGCTTGTGCTGTTTGAAAAGAATGTTCACCTATGCCCCTTTGGCTACCTTAGCTCATCCCTCTCACCTGAGACTGGACAATAATGTTGTAGTAAAGTACTTGCCCTTTAAAAGCTTCACTTATGCACTGACCTTAAAAACAAACAGAAGCTTACTTTGTGCAAACTAATTTTCCTCTCTTCCAACATACATGCTGGACAAGGCCCAGCTCTTTCAGGAACACTTTCTGTGTATCCTTACTCTCAAATGCTGAATAAAAGAGCTAGAATCAGTTCAGGTGACAAAAGTTCAGTCATCATAATGCAGGACAATCCCTCAAAAACCCTGGCATGAGACTTCAGACAACTGGGCCAACTAATCTTATTTCTCAGAAAGCAGGAGAGGGGGAGACAATAGATAAGCAAAACCACCAAATATATGCCTTATAACCAAAGCTGGAAAAGTCTATAATTTCTCATTGTCAGCATGCTGGGAAGCACAAAGCCTTACTTTCTGAAGTAACAAAGGTATGTGAACATTCAGCAAAGGAGCTTATTATAGAGATTTATATTTCATTTTAAGAAGCAGGTACAGCTGTAATAAGTACTTTGTATTAAGTACTTTGTATTGTTATCTACTACAGATGAACAACTCAATAGTAAAAACATGATAATTTCTCATTACCCCATTGCTGATGCATCACCAATGATACTGCTTCATTTTTTCATGTTGCTGTCTAAATACTGTAGAAATTATACAAGCTGGGAGGATTGAGGTTGACCTAATTTAATTTAAAGTTAAAATTTTGCTGCTGAGACAGATTAAAACTTTTCAAGCAGTGTACAGGTACAGGATTCTCAACATTATATAATAAGAAAATCTGCACATAAATGACAAAAAAGCTTATGTGGGCTTTCCTTATTTAAATACTCCTTGTCTTACTTCTCTGTAAGTTTTTTCCTCTTCCTGGGTTTTGTGGTGTTGTTGACTTTCAAGCGCTTTATTCTGCAGAGTAGCAACCGTTCTTCCAGTATTTTCTGACACCTCTGAAATAAGTTTCAAGGCTCTCTCATCTGACGTAACAGGCCTGAATTCTTCTTTTATTTCTGCAGATATTTCACCCCAAACCTCTCCAATCTGTGTGAAACATATACCACATGATTTAGTATTTATCTCATTTTTCAGTTCCAATTATTTAAAATAAAAGAGAGCAACCATTTCTCTCCTTATTGTTGTTTGACTTCTCAGAATTTTTATGCAAGGTTAGACTGCACTAATACTATGCCAGATCTATTCATTATAAGCCTCCCTAAGCCTTCCCAAGACCAAACTTGATTCCAAAAAGGAGTAACAAGAATGCTACAAGATACTACAAGATAACAACTACAGAAATACAGAAGAAATAGCTTCAAGATATCAAATTACAAGAGCAAAGTGCTGAACTCTACTGCCTTCTTCTTAAAATCTCAAATTGCAGACATAATTAGAGCAAACTGCTACATGAGCCATCAATGGAAGCTGGAATTATCAACCAAAGACTGAGTCTTGCTATGTTCTGAACACTGCAAGTGCTTACAGACTTTGTTCCTAAGCATACATTTATCACAAACGAAACACACGAGAGCAGGACAGCTCTCATAAAGCTTTTACCCTGCTCTAGTTTCCAACAGGCACATGATTCTTAACTTTACACTGGATGTATGTATGTATGTATGTATGTATGTATGTATGTATGGATGGATGGATGGATGGATGGATGGATGGATGGGTGGATGGATGGATGGATGGATGGATACTGCATGTGGGGACAAAGATAGCAAAGCACAGAAAAACCTTTATAAGAATGTGTTTTTAATGTGATTTTTAGTAGTGTCCCCTTAAACTGACCTTACTGCACAAGGACACAGTCCTACTCTCCTGTCCTTCTCCAGTTTCTTACTCCTGGCACATTTCTGTCTTGATCTGGCAAACAGTTAAAACTATTTTTTTCTGAGTTATTTTTAACTAGCATTAGTTTCTAGTCTTATTTGCTGCAAGGTCACAAACATCTGCAGCAGTATGAAGCAAGAACCTGGGGATTGATGGAATGTTGGAGGTGGGATTGTTTTTTTGCTCATGAATGCTGGCTTTCACTATGTGAAATTATAGGTGACTTGTGGCATAGTGGACAGCTTTTGAAGGGTTATTTGTTTGCTGTGTCCTGAGATATACTTGCTGGTTTTGGGAATGCAGGTAAAATAGGAGTATTTGCTTAAACTGTACTCACTTTAAAGTCAATGTAACGTTGTATGATAGCAAGTGTAACACAGTCCTTAGTAGATAAGTCAGGTAATTTTTCAAAACCTAAAAGAATATTAATCACATCAGTATGACAAAATTATCTTAAAATATAATAAGATAAGACATCTCATTTGTCACATAAACACATGCAAAATCTTCATCACACATACACCAGTCAGTCACTCTTGATCCTGAGCAGACTTTTGCTAAAAAAACCCCTCTGTTTCTCCATAATACCTTCTCTCTGTACTAAAATGTTTACTTATGAATGGCTCCTTCAGCCTTCCAATCACTTAGTAGGCCAGGATACTACACTTTTGTGGTAAGAGTTTGAGTTCTGTTAAAGCAGACAAACAGTTGAGTCTACAGACCACAGGTTCTAGAGCAGCAGTTCAGCATAAAGAAATTGCTTTAACTGTGAAGTAGCCAACAGGAAAATGATACCAGTGCTTGGGTCCAAAGCTGTGTAATGTGGATGTCCCTCCATTTAGCAGACTTTTGTCTTCAGCATAATGCCTTCAGCATGATGACTTTATCTTTTAAAAATGTTTTCAATATGTGTAAAAGAATAAGGTAGAGAAGTATGGTTGCTGAGATAATGTTTCATTTTTTTGCACACTGAATGATAATGGCACTTAATTAAAAAGAAAATCTAAATATAGTCTATCAAATATCTTTCTAGACTTCATCATATCATCTGTGTGGTAACTGGGAAAGTAGCATTTGTCTAATTACATCATGTTTTGAAGCTAAGGAATATTGTAAATAAAGACCATTTACCACCACTGCTTTTCTAGATCATCATGTTACAGGCTGTTGTGGAGCTTAACAGTAAGAGAAAGTTGCTGAGAAAAGACTATAAAATATGTCCATATGTTATTATCTATCATATAGATACTATGATAGATAATATCATATCATTTTCATATAATTTCAGTACTTTACAGGAGACAGTACAATGTATATAACTAATATGGAAAGTATCTGTGAATATAGGAGAAAGCTGGAAGAAATTCTTAAGCCTTTTTATTTTAGTAAAGAATCCATCTGTGATCAAATATTTAATATAATTAATGCTACTAAAATTAGTAAGAGCCTGGGTTATAACAGAGGAGGAAGTAGCTATAGATTATTAGAGAAACTAAGGATGTTTTCAAACCAGTTCATTCACTAAGTAAAGCAGAGAACTGGCTGAAGCAATCTCAGAACAATTATTCATTATCTTTGCACCTGCAGAGGATTAACATGAAGAAAAAAAATAAGCCTAAAAAAATCCCCTGAAACAAAAATTGGACAAATAATGTTTATGCATCTAAATGTTAACAGTAAAAAAAATTTATATCCAACATGAATTACTGAAAACTAAGACACAATTTTTGTCTATAGACAGAAAAAAATCTCATGGATATGGAGGAATGTATCACTTGACTTCAGTTTAAGTTTTAAGACAAGGGTACAATAAGTATTCATATTCAGTGTGCAAATAATGAAAAATTAGGAGGGACTGCCACACTTAGAAAGAAAAGATTAAAATGCAAATTAATTTTGCCACTCTAAAAATTAATTTAAACCCACAGAATTTAATTCAGTAAAGACAAATAAAAAATTCTGACTGTAGGAATAGCCATCTGTACAAACCCAGGATGGTAGATGACTGTACAACATTCTGAGTTGAATGAGCAAACAACATCATGCCACTAGGAATACAGCTACTGTTACATAATGTCTGAATGTTTATTTACAAGATGTGTAGAGTCATATAACTCTGTTTGGCTGTGAGGCTCCTGCTGGAGTACTGTGTTCAGTTTTGGGACACTGGAGACCAAGAAGAATTTGAATCAATTGTTAAGACTCCAGAAAGAAAAATAATTAGAGGTCATGTCAGAAAATACAATCAATGATACAATAATATCTTTCTCAATCTATAGAAATAAATGTAGAAGTGCTGAAATATGTGGAAGAGATATTATGTGTGGGAAAATAAATTGCAGAGAGTTTCAGCAAATTTTAGGTTCAGTCCTAAGAAAACTCTTCTTGGTGGTAGGGGCAGCAAAGTGGTGGAGAAGTCTTGAAAACCCACTAAAGAGGGCTTTTTTTTAAAAAACATAATGAACAAGCATCTATTAATTAGAGAGTACTGATGATGCATCACAATATTTCCTTTGACCTTGGTTTTTTTATAGTGACTTTATTGATCACCAGTGACCAAGTTCAGTTTAATGACAAATACGATACTGACATGGCAATTCATTTGTCTTACCTAGCTTGCAAAATAAAGCATAAATTTTTGCCCTTGTGTTCTCTGAAACTTCCATGATGGCAAAGCTGGGGCAGTTGGCAGGCATGGGAATGACCCTTTGCTGTTTCTGGAAGCTGGTAGCAATAGGTCTCTTACAGTCTATTAATATAAAAACACAAAAGCTGAGTAGAAGAATGAAGAGGTAGGATGTTCCCAAACTCAGAGGAAATCATCTTTGTGGACATCATGTAGATAATTTTGATTGTTTGGCCAAGAGTTTGAACACAATTTGGGTCTGGAAATTTTAATTAGCGTGACCAAAAATTTGTGAGAACAGCACTCACTTCTTTTTACAACATATAACAAAACACAATGCCTTTTGTGGAAGAAATTAAGTAGTTTAACTGTCCAGCATCAGAAAAACTGGTCATGGTTCCCTTCAATACTTGTTTCATTCCTAGTAATGTAGAAAATGCCATATAGTTGCCAGTATTAAATGAAAATAAATGAATAAATAAAATGAAATTTAAAAAAATGAAATGGAAGATACTTTAAGTTTGATAAGAATGATAGTATAAAGCTATAAATGCTGTTATTTACTGTTATCAGGATTCAGACTACAAAAGCAAATAATGTCATTATTTTACTGGGCTGCTCACAGTTTCACATGCATCATAAAACTCACCAACAATCTTTCCATATTGATCACGTCTGACTCCCAAATCCAACTCCTCCTGTCTCCATAACTGTATTAGGAGTTTAGCTGCTGTTTGATTTCTCTTCCCTTGCCAGATACTCATGTGCAAAGTGGTTTTAGGGTTGTCAGAAAGCTCAACCAAGATTCCAAGAATTATATTGCACAGGTTCTTTTCCTTAAGCTTGGTCAAGGAAAAAGTAAAGAAAGTTTTAAGCTCTTCAAAACACAGTGATGTCTACCTTCCAAGAAATTGTGGGTTATGTAATCAAGTAACAGCAAGCTTTTCATCACTAGTATTTGCACTAAACTCGTGTATAAACTTGCAAATCCTTAAAGTTCCTGGAATCCTGCTATGCAAAGCTCCATAAATCCAGGAACAAGAGTGGCATGAGTGTAGGATCATACAAGATGCACATTCCTGTGTGTAGAATTACACAGCAGGTTTTGTGTACATGCCTCCAGGATCACATGCTGGACAATACACTGCTGTCAAGGTTTATTGCTGTGACAAACAGTCTCTGAAGGCAGAGGCTGAGCAGTACCACACAGCACATCTTCTGTTTTGGGGACAGATCTTTTGGCAGCAGCTGAGAGGAGGCAAGGGCTTCAAACTGAAAGAGGGTAGGTTTAGACTAGGTACTGGGAAAAAATTCCTTACTTTGAAGCTGGTGAGGGCCTGGAACAGCTTGCCCAGAGAAGCTGTGGATATCCCAACCCTGAAGGCTGAACAGGACAGGCTGGATGTGACTCTGACCAAGGTGATCTAGTGGAAAGTGTCCCTGTCCATGGCCAGGGCAGTTGGAACTGGATGATCTTTAAGGTCCCTTCCAACCCAGGCCATTCTATGATTATTCTGTTGTTCTGAGGGCCTGCAGCCTTGCACTGTGAGAACATCAGGGGCTGACAGTACAAGCAGTAGAAATGAGGAGGGAATGAACCAAGGAAGGGGCATTTTTATTTAGGAAGAGGTGAATTGCCTGTGCCAGCTCTGTATCCAAGATCCACAGAAGTAGCTCTACACACAAGATCATGCACAAAGTAACTTCAAACATAAAAACTGTTAAAGCAATCAAGTGCTCTTACTAACTTCAATATAAGAACTGAAGTGCTTTTCTAAAGAGAGGGGTCGTCCAAACTAAGTGCATAGTTTGAGTTTTCTTTTCAAAAATAATATACTTTTGTTAAATTAAAAACTCTCTTTGTCAAATATGTATTAAAAAAAAAAGTTACAGAGAAAATCTATACAATAATTTCTGAGCAGATATCTGGGTCTGTCTCAGGGAATTAAGTACACTGGGTTTTTTGTTTGCTTGTTTGTGTTGTTATATTTTTTTGTCTTTTTTAAATTGTTTTGGGTTTGGTTTTGGTTTTTTTTTGTTTTGTTATTTTTTTTTTTTAATCATACCAGTCTTAGGAGATATTGCAACAAAAATAATGCATTTTTCCATGTTGTTTTCCTACTCTTTCATTCTACAAAACCAATAATAAAAATACCTACTGCCAACAAATCCAGAAGGAGAAAAATGCCCTGTTTTTCAATAAAAGAGTCCTCTGCAATGCAACATCCAATGACACAGGACCTTAAAGAGAAATAATTTCACTTATGTAGAAACACTTTTATGCTTCTGAACAACCTACAACCATCTCCTTTATTTTGCTGAATTGCACACCATTTGGTCTGCAATATGCAGTGTGCTTCACACCTTCAGGGAGTAGAAAAACCACGTTTCATGGGCTTTTTCATTTACAGCTATAACTAAATATACCAAGCTTGACTGCTTTTTGTTCTCCTGCAGGTGGCACACCTTCCTTGAAGCAGCATGACAAATTTGGCAGGTTCTCAATGAATTGGAGTATGTATTTGAACTGAAACTAGCTCAGTAAACGAGTTTAAAATTTAACCAGGTCATGCCCCTAATCTGGTTTATTGTAGGGCTGTGTGAATATTTCTGCCAGCAAAATCAAGGAGGTGAATAAAGCAAGAATTTTTTTTGGCACTGGTTTGCTTCTCCCAGATTAAAATCATCATAAAGCCAGCATTCATGTGGCTGTTGCTTCCTTATTTCCTCTGCTATGGTCATTAACAGCGAAACTAAAGAGATCTCCTGTATCAGTATTTTCTCCCAGGAAACATATTTGGTTTTCAATGTATTTATCAACCTCTGCCTTAATACAAATTAACCTTTTATTTTCCTCCTATGTATTGGCAATCTTTAAAATATTTCTAGCCCAATATAGCCAGTTTATAAACAATTCTTATGTTTACACAGTTTTTTGCTAATATTGGTCTGTTCTTGCCTGCTGTTTACTTCTCTAAAATTATTTACAGACTCTAACCATATACCTCTCTTAGACACTCTTGAATAACTCTACATGTCAGGAGGTCACTGTGTGGGGAGTGAGGTTGTTGTACTGAATCCACATTTAGAAAATCTTACATGCAGTATATTCCATTTCTTTTGCATCATTTTCAATTAGTCAAATTTTATGAAGAATTTTTATACATTATAAACAGAAGGAAGGCCTACATGTGCAGAGAAAGGTCACAGCATTGCAGACATAAAAAACATAAGACTTGACATTTTTCTGAGTTATTGCTGCTAAAATATTTCACTAACCACAAGCAGTCGAGAGCACTGAGGAGGAGACAATTGTGGCCTAATCCACCATATAACTTCCTTGGATCCATCTTAAAGAATGGGATAAGTAGATCAATTCCTTCAGAGCTGAAGAGTTCCTGTTGAAATGTTAATTAAAGCAATGTTTCTTAAGCAATATTTACTAACTGGGAACATGTAAGAAAATACAATGGAAAATGGGAAATGTAAATATTTATATTGTAATAAATTTGGTTCACTTGTTAGAGCAGGATATATTCCTTATACATAAGAAAAAGAGATTTTCAGTATTTCTAAAGTGCTAACTCATTTCTTAACACACTTTCATATATCAATTTCAAAATAATGTAAATTAACAATCAAATAGGTCCAACACTTGCTAGTGGATTTCTGAGTGTTTTTGTATTTTAGCTGTGTCAAGAAAAATGACTTGTTAACAATGAACTACAGTTGACACCTGATTTTGAATTAAAAAAGAAAAAAGCAGTGTCCCTTGAAAGAAAATAAGTTTTGACATGTTCTGCACAGTATAAGGTAGAAAGATACATACCTTTCTGAGGACATCATTTTCACAGAGAATAGACAAAATAAATAATACGTCAGCTTGGATTTCCAGTAGAACGGTACCTTCTTTCTCCTTAGATTTGTTTGCTGCATACTTTAAGACATCTGTAAATGGATATATTTTATATATATGAATGTCCCTATACACAAGTCAAAATTCTATTACAGCTGCTGCTTTTTAAAAAACTCAAATTTACATGAAAGGATTTTTAAAGTAAGTTCACTTTTATCTCCTGTGTTCTAATAACAGATTCCAAAAGTGCAGCAATCTGATGCTGCAGTTTCATGGCCTTTACTCTTGGTGACAGAGTTAATGACAGCAGCTTGCTGACTTCTTCTTTGTTCAGACTCTGTGCTGCTCCTTGTATTGTGCCAGTGCAAGGAATTCAGAGAATTGATCTGAATTAATGAACTCCTAGAAAAAGACAACAAACTTACTGGTTGACTCTACTGCAGAGCGTCACAAATGTTTGTAGGGACAGTGGAAATGTGGAAAGACAGGAAATACCACCATTGCTGGGAAAACCAGCCTTGGAACCACTATGTGGAAGAGGGCATTCAGACACAAAACTCCCTAGAGTAAGAAAAGTTACTTGATTCTGATATGTAAGGTATAGTATTAATTTTCCTTTCATTAGAAACTGTAGGTTTCCAGAGTTTTCACTGGAGGCTATAAAATACTTAATTTCTAGGCTTTTACTAGAACACACTCTTTGAATTCTGAGGGATCTTTCCTGTTTTGTTTCCTTCAGAGTACTGAAAACTTTGTTATTGTAAGAAAAGAACTTCAACCAGTTTATTTTGGAACTTAAACCAAAATCTAACAGTAGGTATGTTACTGAACAAGAAATGCTCTAAAATTGCAGGAGCAGTAATTAAGCAGTTTTATTCTGCTTTTTCTCTTCACGTTGTTCAAATAAAGGTACCTTGTTATTAGTTTTATTCTATGCTAAAGAGGAATTGTGGAAAGCAACACCCTAATAGACCTCAGTGGAAAAACACTCACAGGCTGGAGTTTCTGGGGACTAGCACAATGAAAACAAGATCTACCAAATGCAGTAACAATAAAGTGATAAGGGGCAGCTTTTGCTCTGAAATTAAACACCTAGAATTAAAACTGTTTTGCTTGATTCATTCAATGTGTGTTGAAATGGAAAAAAAAATAAAATCGAATCAGTCACATCTTGGATTAATTGGTAGAGGCTTTTTTAGTTTTTCAGCAGTCAAAGGAAGAACACACTAAAAGCACAGCCCACAAAAACGCATGAACATTCTCAGCGTCAACAGACATGTACTAATTAAAGAACAGCAATACAAATTGTGCTTTACCCTGTAGCTGGTTAATTGCTCCCTGGTCACACAAATTAATGTTCACAGCATCATCATAAAGGGCCACAACAGATCTCAGCACTCGGAGGCTGTAGCGCATTTGTGCAAGTTTGTTGCCACGACCACCTGTTCCATGGAAACTGTTACCTTGACCAAAGAAAGGATCTGTGGAGCAATCACATGAACACTGGCTTTGGCAGACAGTCTATGTTCAGAGCAACAATGTGCTCAGAAAAAATAAAAACAAACCAAAAAAAACCCCAAAACACAACAACAACAACAAAAACTCCAAAACGCCCTTGAAGTTAGAAATTATTCTTGTTTAAAACCATCTAGTAACAAGCATTTCTGTGTAGGACTATTCTTTTCACATGCATAAGAAAGGTAAGATTTTGGTCAGCATTTAAAATTATAAAATTATTATTTTAACCTTACTAGGTTCATGAGCAGTTTTCAAAACTCAAAATATGTTCTTTACCATGACATTTAATATCAACCTTTTGATCTCCATTCAATCCAAATTAAGATTCCTTCCTAGGAAGACATACAAATTTTATGATGAAAAATACCTATTCTTAGAAATCTGATCAACAAAACTGAGTTCATTTAGTTGTCTTTTTGCTTAGCTCACACTCTTATCTGATGCCCAGAAGCCATCTGGAACTTGTCTCACTATGTATGACTCTGAGTTAACATGTCCTGTCTCATGGCAGGAATTACTGGCTGGACTTCTTGGCACAAGGGAAGTGCCTGGCTCACTTAAAACACAGACAGCAGAGCTTGTCTGAAGGAATATCAACATGGTGGTATGCAGGGAAAGGGGCACCAGCTTACCCTTCAGTAGAAAAAAAAAGGATGGCTGTTTGTTTTTAGAAAACATTTGTTTCCTGGGTGGCCTATGAAAAAGAATCATTCTGATATCATGAGTTGTACATTTTCCTTTCCTGTCAAAGCAAGTGGGTTCAGTTGAACAGTTTTGAGGTTACCTGTGTGAGAAAGCCATGAGCACCCACTGACCTTGGCCTACACACCAGTCTAGAAAGACAAGGAGGAGAGTATTCGCTTGGCAGGACAAATATTTATCTACTAACACTGGAGCCACTGAAGCTAAAACAGCAATTGCATGAAGCTGTAGTTCTTCATACTGGGCAGCAGACCAGTCAGGAAATCCAGGCTTTTGATTCAGTTTTACATAATAAAGCAATGCTGGTATCACATGATTTTCATGGAGGAGCTGCAGTCCAGACAAAGAAAAAGAGAGACAGTCTACAGGTTTCATATGCAAATAAGAAAAATCCAAAGCATGAGTCAGCTTTATCTGTCCTACACTAACAAAATTATTTTTTTATTGAGAAATTATGCCACAAACACTACAAGTACAGGCAAATTCTCTTTATATTCTGTAGCTTTCCCACAGATTGTGGTTTGCTAAATTTTGTTATGTTCTTCAGGTGTATTTCAATAATGCTCTGCAGTCACTTGTCAGCAATTTTCCTAGCATGGTCTAAGTTTGTAACTTTCTAAAATGGAAATTGTATGCTGCTTTCCAACAGCAGGACTTGGCCTGAAGCTATGTATGAATTCTTCATTTGGAGAACAGATAATTTCAGTTTACTGGACTATGCAGGATGGACAGAAAAGTAATATTCCTGTGATTTCTTTGTCTTTTTTTTTTTTAAACTTATAATTTCTGTTCTGTTACAACTTACCCGTATAGCAGATGGGTCTTTAGATAAGATTCCTATTACATTAAATAGTAACTTCTTCATCTCAAAGTCTTCATAAGAGTAGGTAAGTTTAAAACCTTTTACCAAGGGATTAGGAAGTTTAACTATGAAGGAAATGGTAGATAAGTTACAAAAAAGTCATAATTAAAAGCAAAAATTGTGTAGTTATGCAGTATGGAATCTCTTACCTTCAGTAGATGTTGCAAGTACTATTAAGAGCTTTGCAAATCCACTTTCCTAATAGGCATTCAAAAAACATACATTAATTAAATTAAATTGCAGTGAAATTAAGACATGATTTAATTTTGGTTTTGTGCTTTTCTTCAGAACACAGAATTTAATGTATCCTATGGCAGAATAAAAAGAATTTTATCAAAGAAGAGAACCATTTGGACATTATACAACAATAACTAACTGCAGTCCTAAGGGTACAATTAGTTAAACCCATGTTTTATTCAGTACAAGTCTGAACTTCTGTGGGGAAGTCCCAAACAGGTATTCATTACTATAATCTAACTCAAGAAAACTGTATTCTCAGTGCTCTTAGAGCTGTGTTTTTTAAAATGCATTTGGTCATGTTTTACATCAGGGTCTTCAGTACATATAATTTTGTGGCTTCAGTTGTGCATACCAATACACTTCAAGTTCAGTGCATTTACAAGTAAACATATGAAAATTGCATGTATGGGCAAGAATTTACCAATATGACATATGAAAAGCTCAGAAAATAAAATCTTGTGAATCACAGCTCCTAGACAGCTGACAGAAGGACAATAATGTCTAATATAACTATGGATAGGACCAAAGCCAGGAGGTGTCTATGCAGCACATTAGAGGCAAAAGTTTTGTTTCTGAGGTAAGCAATTAGCAAACAGTTTTGTTCTAAGACAGAGATAATAATTAATATCATTATGAACTTTACATATATTTTACAGTTTGCTTGTGACAAGAAAACTGTTTTCCTTTTTGAAGGCTCAGACTCTTGACCCTAACCCTAACCCAGAACTATGTAAAATACAAGACTGACTTTTCTGAAGTTGCTTGGATAGTATATTAAGAAAAAAAGGGGAACATTCTGAAGCAAATTTGTCTAATATTACCTATAAGGCAGGATTAAATGGTAATGTTAATAGTTTTTCTACCTGATATTTATACCTTGTAAAATCTCTAGGTAGTCTGAGAGTAAAGAACCTAAATTAAATTGTTTTAATATTTTCTTTGCATAGAAACAATTTTTCTTCCTTTTAGTATAAGGAATTAAAAATACATATCCTTTTTACTTATCTTGTAGGAAAAATAAAAGCCCTGTTTCTAGTCAGATGAACAATTTGAATGTTTTAGATATTAAATATGTTGCTGCAATTGTATAACAGATTTTTCATGCTAGTTAGTGTTAAATGAAAAGCTTGAATGAAAAGTCTGTAATCTTCATTACAGACTATAACATCTTTTTAGTAATACAGCCAATTGGAAAACTTCTCTTCAAGAGGAAAGTAATATATTCCTGAACAGTCAATAGATCCACAGAGATGACTGCTTAATTATTCAGTATGTATGTCACAACTTCATTTGAAGTTGTAAATCTCAAGTGTAAAACAAGAGGCTAAAGGAATATTAACATCTATAAAAATTTAATTTCTCTGAGGTTTCTCATAAAAATTCTGGAATATTACAAATGAATGAGTCATCTACATTTCAGGCAAGTCATGGGAGTGCATTATGAGATGTACTCTTTAAAAGAATTTATGTGCCTCTTATTAACTGGATCCAAGTAATTATTTTCTCAGAATCTTATTTAGAGCTCCTGAACTGATTTTTGGACAACCCTTCTTGTTCCCAGTTATGAGGCACACATTGAATTTGGGTCATCTGAATATAGCCTACATCTTCAAAAAACAAATGAGATTTAGTGCAAAACTCATTACAGAAGAATGGCACATTCAAGAATCTGTACAAGAATACCAGAGTTAACAGTAAGTTTTGCACACAAACAATGTTAATGTGATTTTCTACCTATTAAATAAGGTTGATGCTAGTATTCTGGGCTAATGACCTCCAGATTTTAGGTTTCTTTGAGGTAAAGACAATTGCAGAAAGAAAAAAGGTTTTCTTGCTCAGCAAATCCAAGAAAGAAAAAAGCACTGGAGACACAGTAGAAAAAAATATTAGAACCCTAATGGGGAAGAATACAAGCCTATAACAGAAAGGAGAAGTTATTAGTCTCTGGAACACAACTCTAAATACTTACAATCATAGGTACTGCAGGGTTTTCAGCAAGTAATGTGGCAATCACCAAGAGGTCATTCCGCAGCTGATGGTCGCAGTGCCGGAAGCCACGCGTGAGAAGCTCTGTAAACACCTCTTTCAAAGCACTTAAAAGAAAATGAAATGCATTTTACCTTTTCCTTTGATATTCTAATGTTAGACAGCTCTATGTACAGGAATCCTCATTCAGCATCATACTTTTCAAAGCCTTAGGGTTTAACTGCAAGAGAAATAACTTAAAACTTTATTATGAAGTGGATTCTTTTGGGTACCACTAGACATCAATTCATTCATATATGCAAGATGCATGTATTAAAAGTTGCACCTTCCACTGTGTGTGTTTTACTAATTAACAAAAAGACACAGTATCTGCTCAAATGTGGAACTGGACACTGCTGAATGATTATTGAGAAGAAACAGTCTAATCTTAAATAGTTAAAACAGTCGAACTCATTAAGGAAGAACCCTTTATTTACTTAAGCAGAGGATCTAGAAATAAACCTTGTATATCATGGCATAGAAATTCCTTGTATTTCTGTAACATCAGCATTTCAACAGTGAAGGAATACTGGCCTGTTGAGTCTAACATGGGAGCTTGCAAATGCTACAATTAACTTTTTTGTGGTACAAAGCAATAGATAGAGTTATTCCTCTGGCACTAAAGCACCTTGTTCCTTCCCTGTAACAACAACTGTGTCAATACTGAAAGCTTAATGAAGATGTAATAAGATACTCATTTGCATTTCTCTCAGTTAATTTCAAGCAAAATGCTTTAGATTTCTCCAAAATTACAAAATTAATTAAAAAAAAATGCTCCCTGTACTTACCATACACATTCCAAGCTCCTGAGCTGATGAACAACTTCCTCTTTTGAGGCGTTTTCTAGCAGGTTCCATAGGATATCTGAGGAACGGAACATCAGCTGTCCTGAGGGATCAGCACCATTTAGATACAAACAGAGCCTGCTGGCTGCTTGGGCCTTCAGCATCAGTCTGCAATTTATTCCTGAAATTATGAAAATCTGACTAATTAATTCTCTGTAGGTCAGTAATTGTTTCAGGCATGTTCACAGAACAAGTGATCTAAGATCACTGGCAATGAGATTATTGAAAAACAGTTTATACTAACCAGAGATGGAAAGATGCTGGAGAGCTTTAAGTACCCACAACTTCTCAGTAAGTTGATTTTCAACTAATGTTAGTGACAAAGCAAGAGTTTCTGCTAATCCTCCTACTTCAGCCATCTGGATTTTATAGTCTGCACTTGTTGGCTGGTAACCTGCACATACAATAGCTTTAGTTACAATGCAGTAAATACTCAGAATTTTGATTACTTCTTAAAACATTCATCCTTTCTCATGAAAGAATTGAGACTCAAGTACCATATTTCAAACAGTTAAGAAAAACAATCCAATACACAAGAGCTGCTTTTCTTATATCTCAATAGTGCCTAAACCACATCCAACAGACACCCTCAAGCAGACTTAAATGCTATAGAAACAAATTAATTGCTTCTTAGAATTTAGACAATGAAAGCAAAATCAGAGTTATAGAGGTGAAAAACTTTCTTCAGTCATGCAGTAAGTTGGTGGTGCATAACCTAACCTAATTCTCTTCAGTAGCCTTTTCACTAGAGAATTATTGCATTCTATCATCATATTAATTAAAGGAGGTGAATCCAAACTTTGATGTACAAGCTTGACTTTCTAATGTGTCCCTGTTTTTACTTTTGTCCATGCATATGCAAATCTGTATTTCATTACTGAATTATGGGGAAGGTGAGGCATTGAGGAAATAAATATATATTTATTTTTATATTATGATAACTCATGAAAGCAAAGTTTATCTTAAGCAGCTTAAATATATATGTGTGTGCTTTTATATATACACATATATATATATCAAATGTCATAAGTACAGGATTGATAAATACAGATAATGCACATGAGGTTTAACTAAGCATACACTCTGATAGGTTCCAAGTTGATATTACTTTATAGATAAGAGAACTCTGTAGGGTCAAACTTTGGCAAGATTTCCATACTGAAACACATTCTTCATTTTGAGATAAGATATCTTATTTTCTAAATTGGAAGAAGAACAAAATTGCTCAATAACATTCACTTATCTTGCTGGAATTATTTACAGATACAGAATCAAATGCACACATAGCTACTTGCAGGATTTGAGTCTTGTTTGTATGGTAAAAACAGATTTGGGTGCTTTCATATTTCTAGAATTTTGAAAGAGCTGTAGTAGCTGCGGCTTCTCTAGGCCTCCTAAAATAAATGAAAACCTGTGGAAGGGCACAGGACTAGTGCCACACTGCAGGAACACAGCAGGGGAGCACACTGACATCGAGCACATTCCTTGACCTGCCCTCTTGAGCCACACCGTGGCAATGTTCTCTGGAGGTTTGGCTGCCCATAAATCCAGTGCTGTCTCAGAGCTCGTGATGCTGTGCCCCTCTGGCAGGGGATCCATGACTGATGTCACCTGACAACAGTCTCTGGCACCATCATAAGAGTCAGAGGAATTATATAATAGTGGCTTCTGATCATGCCTGAGTTCCTGCACAGCCTCTTTCTGCAGAGACAAGTCACACAATTTATTCAAACCTATGCTCAAATGTGTCCATATAATATGAACTCAATTAAATTTAGATGGGCTCAGGTCTATCTCTCACAACACAAGCGAAACCAAGGCTGCTTCTCTCCAGGCCACATATAAAAAGCTACATTTCCCTTCTTATAATTCTGATCCTAACCATTTTTTTTCCTCTCCATTACCCAAATTTCAGAGATCTGGTATCACTTTACATTTTCTGGATGCTAATTCCATAAGTGTAATAATTAATTTCTTGTACCTTGATGAATTGATTTCAGATTTAGAGTATGTACCTCTATAAAAACATGTTAATTGCACATTTGCCAATGCTATATATTTAATATACGAGATACCGTAACCATAGTTATAAAGAAAAATTAATCAATAGCTAATTAAAAGAGGCATTCCAAAGTAGTTGAGATCATTAAAAAGTAAAAATACTGTGCTTTACCTGAAAGTAGTTTTCCCGGTAGCTCCATATTATAAAAGCTAACAATACACTTACAGATTTGTATTTTAACTTGAGAGCTTGGCACCCTCATCAAGTAACCTTTCAGAAAGAGAAAGAAATGTAAGTTACAGACTTTATCATTTTGTTTAGAAAGTATTGTTAACACAGTGTTCTTTTTACAGCACTTATTATTACCTTTGGTCATACCCCTACAAATCTGTAATTTTATTATAGAATATTCAAGAGACAGAGGCTCCCACACTGGAGAGGACAAAGGGGTCTTAGAGGAGCAGCATAAGTTTAATCAAACAGTTGCCTTCTCTGCTTTATGGCTACAGACACTTATAAGACACTGGATGTTATTCCAGAAGTTGTGGAATTCTGAGGAAAGCTACTACACTAAGCTGTTGTCATCATTACCATGTCATTAGAAACTCTTTTTCTAAGCAGATATGATATGAAGTAAGGGGAGCATAGAAGCAGGAAGGATACATGTTTCTCACATCCCAGGTTTCAGTGTTTACATTTCTCAGATCAAAATGAAATGACACAAACTATATACAGGTTTAGTTCTTCATCTGTACTGACAAAGTTTTCTCATGTAGCTTTGGACATTGGCAAAGAGCTAATTCTGCTAGCCAATCTGCAGGATAGCTGCAGAGCGAAGTAAAAATTGTTTCTAATACTAAAAAGCACAGAGAATTGAATGAATAATTTAAAGGAATTGCTGACATTTACTAAGGAGTAACAATAAATTAAAATCGTGCTAATAATACAGTTGATTTTATTGTGGCATAATAATAATTTTATTGTGGTGTATCAGGTTACACTCACCCAGTTGTGCAATGGATTGTGAAACTTCAACGGAATAGTTTACTTCATCAGATGATTTCTTTTTGTGAAATGGTAACCTGCAAAATGAAATTTAAAAATGTGGCAACTATGCTTCAATCAAGTCACCAGAACAGTTCTCTTCTTCCTTGATAATTTTTTCAGACAAGCACACTTTTTCTAGGATGAATGCATTCTTTGCAATGCTGATTCTATACTGAAAGCTTCATAATGTGCCATTACCTGTTGGCTATTAGCAGTACATGTTCATAGATAATATTTTCATAATTCAAATATGATGCAACAAGACATGCTGAACAAACAAATGTCTTTTAAATGTGGAAGATTAAATCCTACAACCTAGACACTATCAGGCTAGGCTGTGTAGAGACATGTGCAGAGGTGGAAAAAACTGGATCATATCTCTGGGCAAGACCTCTTGAAATGGATAAGTAAACCAAATAAATTGACTCCAAATAGCCCAACAACAAATTTATTTTTAAAAACAGGATATTAATAAATACTCAGTAACATATTCAAAATAGTCAGATTGCCATAAACATGCTAAAACTGTCTAACAGTAAACATCACAATATTATGCTAAGGTCTCTGCAGTACGTAGTGTTGAAGCAGCTTTCCGGTAGGTTTACCTCTGTAAACACTGCCAGAGAAAAAGAAAGCAGAGAGCAAATAATGGAAGAAATGTTGGGGGAGGCAGGGGAGGGACAGACAAGACATTGAGGAAAAAAAGTGGGAAGAAGACAGGTAAACAGAAGCAGTTATGAAAGAGTGGAATATTTTACTGGAGAAATTAATGTATCTGAAACGCAATTCTAAAAAAACCAGCCCCTGCCTCTGGTTAAAGGCTTCTCTGTCAGATAAAGTACTAGTGAATTGTGGTGGAATTTCCATAGTACAGAAATTAAAGCAAAACCCAAGGGTGCAATTTTCCAAAATACATTCATTGCAGAAACCACAATTAGTGCTGAACTGCTCTAAAAGAGGAAAAGTCTCACAGCTACATTTTATCAACTTTATTCACTCTCAGTTTTGTCATGCTTCTACCAAACACCAAAGAAAATTAAACTCAGTGATGTACCTCCTCATTCCCCACTGTGTGGCAGCAAAGAAAAGCACTACAACTGAAGCTGAGAAGTTCTGTTTATTAAACCTGAGCTGAGAGGAGGCTATGTAAAAATGTATCTGAGTATCTGTTTTACTGTGCCACTAGTTTTCTATCTGGTAGTTTGGGGGTTTTTCCCTTCCTTATTCTCCTCGAATGAAATTAAATACAGAAGTAACTGTAGTTACAAGCATACCATAAGTTACATTACTGAATTATTGAGGAGGAGAAAACTACTGACAAGTGTGGGTAACACCTATTCTACAGATTACTTAAAATACAGTATGACAACAAAGATGCCCAAAAGTTCATGCAATACATTTTTAAAGTTAATATGATTCCTAAATCCTGTTGAGGTCCATTTTCTTCTGTAATATGGCTTGTCATTTTGTAAAGCTTACCTTCAGGTATTAGAGTGTCTTTGTGTCACCCTAAGTTTTTAAACTCACTTAAGAGCTTCTCTGAAACAGCAAAAAATACTTCAGTTCTACTCAGCTGCTGAATCTTTTGAGGCCAGCAGTCCCAGATTAATTTAGGCAATAAAAGACCTTGGGGAACCTTGTTTCAAAGCAAGCTGGGGCCAAGTACAACATAATTTTGAATTATGTAATATGCAACTGCACAGATACTGAACTATTTAAATGGGTCCCTCCTTCACGTCATCAGAAACTGGACACAAGTAAAAGACAGCTGATGAAAAAGAAGGATGATACAATGGATACCTTGCAGATACAGGTGCTTTGTAGATAAATGCTGTATGGATATGTCAGTTACCTTAGAAAATGTATAAACCTGTTTAAATCTCTAAAAGAGGGGTTGAGGTACTTACTCAAATAATTTAATAAGTTCACATAAAGGCTCAGTGAAAGCTTCTTGTTCATTCATTTTTTCTGCACACAGGTTAAGAATTTCGGTAATTTGTGTTATATTCTTAAGCGGCTTTTAATGTGAAATTAAGGAAATCAGATCATCTGTACCACAATGAATCAGAAGAAAAAGCTGAAAACTGTGCTCATCACACTTCAAAGACAGAACCAAGAAAAAAATAAGACTTACAAATGCTTCCAAAGTTAGGTGTTTAAAAGAAGTATGTTTGTCAATAGTTAGGCTTTTCAAAGCAGTCTTACCCTTTCATAAGTACAACTTTTGCCAATCTGATTTAGGTGTCTTCTCAGCTGAACTCACTGGAAGTTCAGCACTAAATTTCTAAAAATGGAGGATGAAGAGTTTTAACATCACAGTGTCAGATTTACTATCTAAATTCTGAGACAGCCTTGTGATATTTAAATTGTTTCCTACTCTAGTCCTAAGTGACTCACTCAAATTTGAAAATCTGGACCCAAATAAATATTGAGATTATGCAATTTAGGGTAAAGACACAAAATCAAAACTGAACAGATAACTGAGACTGAGAAATTACTACCAATCCACTGACTCATGGAAAGTGCCTTTAAGTACACGACCCAGTTGTAATGTGATGCCTGAAATCACTGTGCAATTGTCTGAACTGTATGAAATTAATCACATTTTTCCATAAGCCAACACCCTCCCTTGTACTTCTCATTATTGCAACCTTTCAGTTTGTACTGTAAATATGATAAAAAGGTTTCAGATAAATTAGTCTGACTCCATTTTTTCTTAAAAATGTCTCGTTACTGGAAGTCTGTTTTATCTTGCTATTTTATTTGCTGTTTCTTAAGTAATGGCTGTTATTATGCTTTTCTACTTTGAGCTGAAACTACACCAGTTCCATTTTGGAACTTTCAGCCACTGTACAGGTGAGGACTCTCTAATGAATTTTGTGACAAATTAATCTAATATCCAAGAATCTTGCCAACCTACCAACTCTGGCTATGTGCACACAAGGAGGCCAGAGATGAGAATGTATATGGATCATCCCTGTTCTCCATGGGGAAGCACAGAACAGCATCAAATACTTTGCTGAAAAGTATTTATTTATTACCATACATAAAACACCATGACTTCAGAATTCTACAGCGGCAAAAAGGATACAAGTCCATTTTCAAAATGCTTGACTACCTTCTTGAGAGCTTTCAGCTGCTCTTTTTCCAACCTTTTCTTAAGTAAAAGAATGAAAAGCAGGTTTTAATTGCAGTTTGCCCTAGAACATTAAATGATTGTATTTATCCCCTTTTAAGCTTAAATGAAAGTGGAAACCAGATTAAAAAGTTTACAAGACATAATGGAATTCTCAAAGTGCTTTGAAGCAGGATTAACTCCATGATGAAGCCTCATTTCTAAGTATGAAGTCTGTTCTCTTGTAACTGAAGAGGCTTTCAAAACTCCTGTTCAAACGTGTGGACTTTTCTCTTAAATTCTTCGGGATTCTTTGTAAATCAACGAAGAAAACCAAACCTATGTCACACACAACATAAATGTGTAAGCATGTAGTGGCTTAGAGTGCTCTGCACCATGAGGAAACAGCCCTCAAATTCAAAGCTGAAAACAACTGAAGTGAGGATGTCAGGCTGTGTCAGTGATGTGCAGTGTTCATTTCAGCTCTCCTGAGCACCTGCAACTTGAGGCAGGCCAGGAAGTTGATGCAGGAGTCTACAAGCCCAGAATCCTATGGGCATTTTATCATCTATCTTATGCTCTCTACAGAAGCAGTAAAGAATATCATCTGGCACTTTATTCTATCAACTCTGTATTAAAAAAAGGGGAACAGGGAAAGACATAACTACTTCTCTGTGGGGTATAAATTTAAAATGTGCTAGGTTTAACCAGATCCTTGTTTAAGAGTATAAATTATCCATATTTTGGATCAAAATTATTTGATGGCTTAGTGAATTTAATCTGCTAAATCATCTTGTGGAGACTAAATTCATCTGTGAAAGCCCATGAGATGATGCTCCTCCTGTGTGCCTAGGTAGTCATATTTATTCTTCAGCATTGACCTTTGTATATTTCTTCTTCATTTAAAATCACCTCCCTGGGGAACTGTTAGCAGTTAACATGGGCAATTACATAAATTCATGACATACTTTCAATAAGGTTGTATGTATATTTCCCAGCTGTAGGTTTCACTACTCTAAAATTCTCAAATACGCTAGAAATTCTGCATGTCTAGGTTTTGAATGCTGATGCTTTTGTCTTTTTTTTAAGTGCTGTTTGATCTTCTTTTTCTTAATGTATTTTTAAATAAAAACCCATAATTGACACCTTTTTGTTTTAATAACAATGATCACCTTCAGAAGCATTCAAATACCAGAAGAAATACTCATCTTTGTGCTCTGTAGCTCCAGCCACCTGTGCTGGATATAATAAATCCACCTGAGTTTATTCAGGGCGGTGCTAAAGTAACTGTATAAAACATTTGTCTAAGCCTCATTATTACCTGTGTAGCTGAGATAGCGAGGTACCAGGGTTACTTATTGAGTTATCAGGGTGACTTACTGAGCTTGAACCTTTGAGGAGTTTGATGGCGTGATCCAAATCCATTGATTTCAACTGTGTATCCTGAAAAAGCAACACTTTTAACCTTTTTTTCTTTTTTTTTAATTTTTGACATTTTGCTTTTAAGGTACTTAAAATATGAAATAGCTTCGTTAAACCAACATGATTTACCCAGGGATGGGTAAATCCAGGCTTTGTGCGGAGCACACACCAGGGCTTGTTCTGAGCTCGAAGAAACCGGCAGGGCAGGGCAGGGCAGGGCAGC